>JANIPN010000218.1:13916895-13930871 GCA_027478595.1 Erythroxylum anguifugum
ATGAATTTATTCTAAAATCAATTGAAAAATTATGATGACTTTAATTAACATCATTAGTCATTACTATATAGTTAGAAATTTATGTTTTCATACGGTATTAATTTTCACAAAATTTTGATATTAAATTTATAACTCTCGGTATATTTAATCACAAATTCCATTAAGAATGAGTAATAATAATGTTTTTAATTGATGATCATATTTTAATAGAAGCTATTTTTAAAACCTAAAATTATTAATTAGGAAAAAAATATTTATTTAATTAAATAGCTATTAGTATTTTTATTTAGTAGTTAATAATATTAAAAATGATAAATATAAACAAAATGATAAATGAAACGAGACAAAAACCAAAACAAAGCCTCGAGTACTAAAAACAATCAGCAAAATAATGGTTGTCCGAGCACACAACAGCCGGAATCCTCAAAACCTATCAAGGCAACCTTGCTTTAAACAATCAAACCAACCCCCAGTAACTACTGACCCCAAAATCACTCTTGAATTTGAATAAAGTTTCGATTTTTAACTGAAACAAACATCAACGAAGTCTCCCAGGATTTGTTGTCTCTCCTCTCTTGTATCGACGACCAACTACCAAAAAATCACCTTTCAAAGTTACTTTCTTTGTTTTTGCTTTTGTTCTACTTCTAGTTTACTGCCTCCACCACCACCGTCGTGAAGTAACTGAGCTGTATCAAGAATCAGAGATGAAAGGAATAACCCACAGAGAAAATAAAGAAACGTGTAAAATACGAGGGTAAGATCTTCTAGAGAGAACGCCAAAGACGGTAATGAGAAGGGCAAATGGGGTATTGTAAGAAAGGAAAGTAGCGGATTCTCCTCAAACGCTGCTCCGTAGCAGCTTATTAATTTTAGCTGGTTGGGTTGGCTGATTCAACCCAACCGGCTAACAACCAAACAAAAAAATTAGCTGGTTGATGAAGTCAAACAGTTGATTTTAGTCAATCAGCTAATATTTAGCCGATCAGCTATCAACCAAACAAGGCCTAAGTATTCTCATTATACGAGGCCTTTACCTTAAAATTATATTTTTTTCAAAAATGATATTTAATTAATAACTCATAAACCCAAAAATAACATATTAAATAAATAAATTATTTAGCTAACACAACTAATGAACTTATGCTCATAAACATTAACTTATAAAATTCTAGTTATCTACTTATTTGTAGTAAGTTTATTATTAAACTGATCAAATTTATAATATATTAATTTTAATTATAAATTAATTTTAATATTAATATTAATCTAGCTAAGAAAATAATTGCGATAAAATTTTAATTGATTTATAATTTAGGAGTATTTTAAAATTTAATTTGATTTTGGGTTTTCAAAATTAAAATTAATAAATTCTAATTGTGGACTTATTTCAAATTGGATTATTCCTAATCTAGGATCTAAACAAACTAAATCCCTCTTTAGAATATATTATTTCAAGAGCTAAATACTTTCTTGCCATCAACCATTACTAATGAGTTCGCCAGTGATACGTAATGATGACTTCATTTTCATCTTCTACGCCGCTACCTTTAATCTTGTGCCGGCCACCTGACCAACAGTTGCGCCACTAGTGATTCTCAGTGTCTTTTACACAGAGTCTCTGTCAAGTTCTTGAGCAACCACTGAAGTACCTAATTTCATGTCTAACTTTCACAAGGCAAGAGAGACACCATAACATTATGTTTTCTCCACATTTAGGTTTCCAGAAAAAACATCTAATGGATACCATAGTAACGTATAATCATTGTTTCGTTGGTAAACATAAAGTGGAATAATTGTTCTATAAGGCTTTAATTAGCTAGATGATTTTGTTGAGCATTTTTATTTTTAGAAGTATTAATGAAATCTAATTTGATTAACTCTTGTTGGTTTCAATCAAATAAATTGCTTAACAAAATAAAAATTATCTATTTTATTTTCAAAAGGCCCTTTTCTTTGTAAGATGTAAATATTTAAAGTAACGGACATATGCTTCTTTATCATTTTGGTTGATTATTTAAAGTCTTATGATTTATGTTTATTTTATGATCAGAATAGCCAAAAACAAAATACTAAGTTTGAATTTAGTTGATCAAAAAATAGACATTGATAGAATTATATAAGAATCTATATTATTTTCTTAATTATAATAAGAAAAAAGGGTTAATTTGAACCCTAACATTTTTTTAAAAAAATTAATTTGAACTCAAATATTTCAAAATATTCATAATATACCATAACATTTTGAAAACATTCAATTTTAACTCAAACTTAACAACTCCATCAAGCGTTTGTTAGAAAATTTCAGTTTGGTTTTATTATTATTATTATACATCCCAACAGGCAAGAGAGGCCCATAAATATGGTCCCTCCAAACACTTTTTCAAACAATAATGTTTAGGAAATCTCCATATGTTTCTTTACTTTGTAATTCCTCATCGCCTCCTATCTAAATGACAATGCTTAGGAAATTTCCTACATGTGATCATCTAATTCTGTAGATTTGTAATTGCTCATCATGATTCTCAATGTGTTCCCTTCCCTAATCGCTTTAATCCCTATTTCTATAGCTTTTGTTCCAAAAATTGTTGTCTAGTTTTGTAGGTTCTATTTCTCATCACTTTGTCTCAGTCGAAGCACACTCAAATGAATCATTTCATCATCTCTTCATTTTGTTTATTTTAGTATTGTTTCTTCTTTTGGTCTTTGCTTCATCTATCTAAGTTCAAGTATATGTTAGTTCTTTTTTTAATTGATTTTTGCTTCTCTTTTCTATGTTAAGTCTAAAGAGACATAGTAGCCTCTTCTCGGTTTTATGTTACGGAGGAATATTTACTTAACAAAGTTTATCCATATTGTCCCGACATGTTGTTGGCAGTGTTGCATTGTTTATGTATAATTTTCTATGGGTACTTTTTATATATAAAAGTTGAACCATTCATGTGCATTCTATAATTTTGTTAGTAAGAGTATTAGGCTTCATTTTGTTCAATTACAGATGAAGGAAAAATGAATTGAATAATTTTCTTACTATCTTAGAAAGAGTACTTTCTCTTTTTTTTTAATGTGTATTATAATGGAATAAGTTGTAAGTATATATGCTTGTGTTTTTCCAAAAAAAAATCTCTTAGGCTTCAAAAATTTATAAGAGATTATAAACATTAAAAAAACTATAAAAATAATTAGAAGAAAAAGTATGATACAAATTTCCTCTAATAAAACATATTCCAAAAATTATGGCTTCTGAGATGGATAAGATTTGTGCTAATTTTTCATGAAGAATAATGATTAATTTAATAATGTTTCTTGAAGGGATTATACAATATCACTATAATGTTATTACTCATAAATTATAGGATTCCAAACCCTTTTAGCCATTTTTCATTATTGATTCTTTAAAATGAGGCTTCTAAAACAATCTATAGTTTATTTTCTTTTTCAATATATATATATATATATCCTAAAAATCCTCTTTAATTTTTGTCTACGATTTGATAATAAATCGAAAAGAATTTTTGTGACAAATAACATTCTTATTATTTATGCAAAGTAACGTTAGAAGTAATCTCTATATATACACTTCAATGTCAAACTCAAAATAAATTGTTTTAAATACTAGGTGTATATTATTCACTTAGTAAAGGACTGCTCACCAGGAACTGGATTGTCGTGCATCACCATATTATTGAGAGAGCAACAGATGCGTGGATGGGCTCGCAAATCATGCCACTCAATTCGATATCGGGGTTACCTATCTCGACGCCCCACCCCTGGGTGCCATTTTCTTCTTGTAGAGGATATCTCAGGGTCCCGCCCCTTAGACCCATGTTGTGACTTGTTTCCTTTATTCCTTTTTTTTTAAAAAAGGAGTCTCCCTTTGTTTACATTAATGAACAGTAGTTGTATATCCAATCTAAACCACAACTTCTATTGAGATCTTTGAAAAGTTTGCTTTATATTATTTTTATTTAAGTTGCTAATTGGACATAATTGTTCTGCATATATAAACATTAGTATGGTATGTGGATTATCTTTTTTTGTAGGTTATAAAATTTAAAGCTCTCTAATATTGTAAAAAAAGGGATAACTCTCTGTATTTACCACTATTATGTGATTGTTTTGAAATAAGAGAAACTTAACATTGTCAATAAAAAAAAAAGTAGGCACCAAACTGCGGTAGTTTTCTCTGATCAAAGTGTGAAGTCTCATAATGCATTTTGGGTAAATTTGCATTTGAGTAAATTTTGTTTATTTTCTCTATTAGCCTTTTATAATTGTCATTAAATCTGTATGTGGTCCTTAAGCACTAATATTCTTACTTATTATTTTCAAGGATAATAACTAACTATGGAAGCTTAAAGTTATATTATTGTGGATCCCTTAAATAGGATCCTGAGTTGAGTTAAAAGGGTAGGTCATCAAGTTATTTTGATAAAGGTAATCTTAGTTGTCAGTTATAGGCAAATTTTTGAGAGGGGAAAGGAACTTGGATACCAACAAGTTGACAAGATTATTTTAGAGTTTTGAACTTTAGATTCAATGAGTCTTTAAGACTTATTAAATTTAATGAAATTTACATTAGGATAATTAACATTTTGAAAATATATAGGACAATTGAATTGTATGTTACACATAAGCTTGACATTTAGATTATGGCTCTAGAAGTTCTATAAATAATAGGTAATGGTGAGGATTTGGGCCTTGATTGGGATGTTTATGCATAATAAAGTTAATATAAATATTGTTAAAGAAGAGAATAGTAATGATGGGGATGTGGACCCTGATTAGAATATTGTGTAAGATAAAGTTGAAGATAATAATCATGCTGAAGGAGGACACGATACATTTTAATGGTTCAATTCCAAATGGACACTAACTAATGACTGTGAAAGCTTCCTTGATAGTGATGAGTAACTTAGTGGACAAGAGCTTCCAAAGGCATAGAAGACCTAGTACAAGAGTTAGAGATGAAGCATATATGGTGGTAATTCACAGTGAACACTAGGCATGGAATTCAACAATGTGAAAATGTTCAAAGATGTTATTTTTAATTATTTAATAGTAATATGGTTTAACGTTAGATCTAAGAGAATTAAGGTTAAACGCATTGGAAGGATGTAAGTGAGAACTGTATGCAACATATGATATTAAGGACAAATGATAAAAAAGACAAGACATATAGATTCAAGAATAAACGTTTCACATTAAATATGATATTAGTCAAGTTTTTTAGTAGACACTTAAGAGACAAAATTTTAGAAAAACCTAGCATAACCATTATTAATATGATTGAAGAATGCAGGGAAAGGTTGAATGTATTTCCAAATTCAACTATGTGTAGACTGCAGAGAAGAAGTTAAGGAAGAAGAGAGCATTATATATGCTCATGAATATTCAAAAAAGCAAAGTTATATCCATGAGTTGAAACTTCATAATTTTGGTTCAATAGTGAAAATGCAATTATTAAATAATTGAGAAACCTTTTTATTTTAATTTAAGTGGTTATATATTTGTTTTGCAATTACAAAAAGGGGGATGGAGACACTTCAGGCCTATATTTAGGATGGATAGTTGTCTCTTCAAGTTGAATTACAACAACAAATAATCAATGCCATTGGAAGGGATGAAGATAGAGGCATATGTCCTATAGTATGGACAATTATAAAAGGAGAAAATATTGATTTAGTTTATATCACTCTTATTAACTAATTTGGAGTTGAAACATAGTGATGGAGTCATAATAATATACGACATACAAATGGTACTTAAATATAAACATTTATTTATTTTTATATGATATATTATTACTTAAGTTATTTGACTTCTATTTATTGACTTATGAATCTAAAGATTAATAAGAGTTGCTGAGGCCATACTACCAAATACATGTTACATATATTATCACAATTGGCATAAAAATTAAAATGACAAAGACTTAAGGAGGCAATTTTAGGCATTTGCATAGTCTACATATATTAAAGGCTCTATAAGCAAGTGAAGAAATTAGATAAAATTAGACCTGAGTCTGTTGCTACATTACTTGAATATCTACAAAAGACTTGGGCTATATTGTACCAATTATTTGAGTTAAATTGTCCAATTGTTGATAATAACTTAAGTGAGACTTCCAAAAAGTGGATCCTACCAGTAAGGTAGAGACTAGTGATTTGTATGCTAAAAACTATAAGGAAAATGATAATGAAGAGACATGTTGAAAGAAGGGTATATACATATGCATGAAAATTAATATATAAGAAGCAATGTAATGTAATAAGAACTAATTAATAACTTATCGATGTAAGTAACTACGAGTTTAGTTATCTTTTTTATATGGTTATCAATGTTAATGTTATATATTATTTTGTAGATCTCAATAACTTCAATCAAAGGGCCAACTCTTTGAGAAATATGACAAATAAAAGCATATTGCTTTTTCTTGCCCAAAAAAAAAGATTATATGTAATATACCACTCATTTATGTTCCATAAACTCACATTTAAAGCAACATATGAGCTACTGAGGAATGTGCACCTAGTCAACATAGCATAAATGTGAGTTTAATATGTATTTATATACTTATAGTCCTTGTCAATATTAAACTTATACGTATATTGATTAGCAATAATTACTTTCACAAGCTAGTTCATAAGTTGCTAGTTCTGTAAATAAAAATAAAAGGAAATATAGACATATTGATCCAAATCTTTCAAATTGTCTTTTAAACTAAGAGATTTTAGGTTTAAAGGTAAATCTAGTGTCACTTCAAGATAACTACAAGTTATAGCAACCAAAAGGAGACCAAAAATTGGAACTAGTGGCCAGCACCAAACATTTGAATGACTTATGAATAAACATGCTTATTGTTAGAGTTAGATGATTTTGAAACTTAAAAGAATGAACAAGTTTACTTATTGTCAGAACAGAATTAGACATCTAATGGGCATTATTGAACAAAAGGTTACAATAGGCCTGACACCGTCTCAAACTATTAAGACAAGTTTAGGCTCTGATGTCTTATTCGAATTTTTAATATAGGTAGAGTGTAGAATTCATTAACAAAAATTGGGCTTGGGTTCCAACCATTGCTCAAATGACTATAACTACTTATTTGATAGTTAACCCTTACCATTTATTAATTCTTTAACATTTTCATTTTTAATCAATATGAGATACTCTAACACTTCCCCTCAAATGCATCACTTGAAATAAATACAGCGATAACTAGACCTAGTCACTAAAAATGAATATCCAAACTGACAATTGAGAAGTTAAGAATCTAGACCAGACCTATTCTAATATTATGATAAATTTAGACCTAATTCTACCTCAAAAGGTACCTTACAAAAAAAAGCTTGTCACATATTTATAAACTATTTTAATATCCTTTACTTGTTCAAATTGAGATTATTAACACATCATACATTATGAAAAAGTTATGCTATTTTGTGCTCACCGACAAGGTTTACCAAATAAGTACAGTACTTCTATCTCCAATACTTTTAGTACACATCTGCCCGCTTAATTGGCAGTGTTGGAGACTCTGTTTAGGTTCGGATAAGAAAGTAATGAGTTTTTCTACATCGTACAACCAAAGAAATTGTTCCCAAAAGATATCAGCAAACGAATTATAAAATTTGATCGACTCCAATATACAGAAATTAGAAAGAATATGTTACATTGGAAAATAATTTGTGCTTGCAATTCAAAGGGACACAAATTTAGAGTTTTGGGGTTTACAAAGATGAGGAGAGTTGACACAGTAAGCATCAAATTCAGAGGCAGTGTATCGCTGGCACAGGCAACGCCCAATAATCAATCCAACTAGTGTTGGAATGATCTTAAGGCATTGGTTTTACTTGCTTATTATGTCACCCCCTATACTGTTATTGTTCACAATGGCTTCTATCCTCTGAGATTCAGGTTCAGGGCATGGCAGTCTCTCCTCAAACAAATTAAAAATGGGTAGACAAACTATATAATGAGCTAAAGCATTATAGCCATAGCTTTTATCAAACATGATATGGATTAAGTAGTAATGACTCCTCGTAAATCATTTCTTTCATCTGCTCTTCCCCCAAAGGTTGCTGCTCAAAATCAAATGAGAATAACTCTGGGCAGACAGGCTCATCTGCTGTATCATGTAGCCTTTCAAGGTATGGATGGGCCAATGCTTCTTCAACTGCCACAGACAAGTTCAGTTTAGAGAAAGATGAAGGAAACAACAAAAGAAATAGACCTGCAATTACAGTTTTATTAGCTACAGGAAATTCACCCTAGGGCATTATCCGTTGTTCAATCATGCCAAACCGAGGACAAATTAATTCAGGAAAGAAAAATGTATACATGGTTAAATGCAAAAAATAGCTTGCAAACAACTTTCGTCTATAAAAGCTTAGCAGGCCTCGATTGATTTGTAGATGGACTTCAAATGAACCAGGTAACATTAAATAGCTTCAACTTTATGTTGAACACCAGTGACAGAAAAAAAAAAAAACTTCTTGTCAAAGCAACATTATGATTGCAGAAAGTCATTCGATCGAGGGTATAAAACTCACCAGTTATTCTTTTTGATGGGTCAAATGTTAACATTCTATCAATAAGATCAATAGCCAATGGATGAACATGTGGGAATAAGTTTGCCAACGATTGGCGGGGAAGGGGTTTGAGTTGCCGAATATAGTTTCTCGCATCCTCATTGCGGACAAACCCCAGATCAGATTCAGTTGGCGTACCCAGAAGCTGCATAGGTAAAATCATAAATGAGCACATAAGGGTGGCCGGTTTATTGCTGCAGAAACAACATCATTCAATACAAGTGCCTATAGCTGTAATTCTTAAGTTTCTCATTACCTCTGTCAATAAGCGCATCTGATGAACGTGATCTTTGCCTGGAAACAGTGGCTTTCTGTTCATAAGCTCCATGAATATGCAACCCACAGACCACACATCTATTGCAGCAGTGTAATCAGTGGAGTTAAGTAACAGTTCAGGTGCTCGATACCATCTAGTGACAACGTACTCCGTCATAAAATCATTTTCTGAAGTAGGCCTAGCTAGGCCAAAATCACAAATCTTCAAATCACAATTGGCATTCACCAACAGATTGCTTGGTTTTAAGTCTCTGTGAATAACATTAGCAGAGTGTATGTACTTCAATCCTCGAAGAATCTGATATAGGAAGTACTGCAAGGTAGACAAGCAACAGAAAAGATATCAAATTCTAGAGTCATAGTAAAAGGAATTTCCATTTGTACGTGATTCGAGAATCTGGAAGAATATGTAATACCTGGCAATGCTCCTCTGACAGACCTTGGTTAGAACGAATTATTTGATGAAGATCAGTGTCCATGAGCTCAGTGGCAACGTAGACATCATTAAATTCCCTACGGATCGGTGGAGGAATCACGTCTCTGATAGCTATGACCTGTTGGATGTCAAAAATGCCTCACGCTCAACAACTGATATCAACCAAAGAAAATTCTACACTTGTAGTCTAAGAAATGAAGCTTCTAAACGAAAAAATACTCCGTATGGCTATAACTGAATAAGAAATTAAATTGATTCTGATATACATGTAGAAATTTCAGAACAAGAATCTGTTTCTGTTGCTTTTATCAATAATAGAAATACACACGATGAAGTCGTATAACATAGTGAATAATTAATCAACAGCATAACCTCAACAAAAGAGAAAAGAGTAATTTCAACAAACTGAATATACTAAGTTGAGGAGTAATTTGATCAAGTAAGTATAAACACTGAGCTTGGGAAAGAACGATAGGCAAAAACAGAAACCGAGGTGTTGTCTTCATCAATTGATCTCCTAGTTATTCAAAACTTGCAACCAAATAAAACACTAACATTTTCATGATCCAAATGGCGAAGAAGCTTAATCTCACGAAGCGTGCGCTTTGCGTCCATGTAGTTATCAAAAGCACCCGCTATCTTCTTGACCGCCACCATCTCCTTCGTCTCCGAATTCCATACCGAGCTGTTCACAACCCCAGAAGCAAGAACAAAAAAAAATCAAATCAAATCTTTCAAAACCATCATCACTTAAGACAACAAATTAAACATCACAGACACCAGTAATCCTCCGCATCATCATAAACTGAACATACCAGACTATGCCATACGCGCCACGACCAATTGGTATGATCGGTGGTCGATACTTGGACGTCAACTCAAACTGGTTGCCGAAAATGTTGTACTGAACGTATTGGCCGCCATGAGTAGGTGTGCCTTGGAACTCCGGGTACTGTCCGCCGGCGACGTTGCCCGGTGTTGAGTCAACCATTTACTTTGCGATGAACTTTCTTCTCAAGATGGAGTTAAAGAGAAGAAAGAAGTATGTCACATACTAAGCACAAGGAGGATAATTTATAGAGTGTTTGATCATTGATGAGATTAGAGTTTTGTTTCGTTAGAAATCTAACGCTGTCGTTGTGAGCTGGCAGTGGCTGACCTGCGTGGAAGGAGGCAAGAAAACGCGCGAGGACAAGAACTGGATGGTGAGAACGCGTTTGGGGGGGAATGGACGACCAGGATTGCAGCCGCCTCTCATGAACGGCTGCCTTTTCCCCATAAACACTTGTAAGTGGGTCCCAGTCTGGAAGACTTTTGAGATACAGATAAGAGGGTGATGAGATGGTCAAAGTAAGATGTTTAATTTTACGGAGTAAACTTTTTGTTTGACGACACAGCAAAATCATCTTTAGTTTTAGGATCGGTTTATTATTTTCTAATCTCGATGTCATTAGACTTTCATTGGCGAGTCCAGATCTTCCGTTTAATATTATAGTGTCTTATTGTATCCAATAAATTTCAGCCATTTATTTATGTGGGGTTCACATAGGACTCGCGTGAGTCCCGCAAAATAAATAGTTGAGATTAGACAAAATAAAACATAGTAAAACTGGATAGAAGATCTGATTTTTTTGTTGGCACTCCCTTGAATTGAATTTATTTATTAATGTTAACTTTTTTTCTTCCTAATATTTTATATCTAGTAAATAATTACTGAGTTAAAAGATTTTATAATTAACAATGGATTAACGTTTGATGGAAGATGCAACTTAAAAGATGATTGTAAATGAGCCAGAGACAATCAATTATTGGATGGTGATCCAACACGGCCTTGTAGGTGTGCTTTAATTGAGCTGTCCACTTCACATGCCCTACACATTTATATCATTACCCCTTGTTTAATAATTTAAAAATTGAAAATTTAATTGTAAACGATCATAGTTCAATTTATATTAATAACTTTTGTTATTAAAAATCAATCAATTAATTAATTATTTTTAAATATAATTAATTAATCAGACAGACTCCAACGCATATTTGAAGGATTTAAAGAACTTCAATATAGAATGATAAGTTGACTGGAGGTGGTTAATAATAAAGAATACAGGTAGTAATCCCGTTGCTGGCAGCATCGAATGGCTAATATGTTGACTTATTCATCAATGGATTGGACAGAATAAATCATTTACCACACGAGGTCCGGTAGTCAAAAAGTGAAGTGCACGAAAACAATGCAAAGAGTCCTGAAAGTCAAAACACGTTTAGGAGTTAGGAGCTTCTCTTGAAAATAAGTTTGCGTGGTTAGTGGGTAAACAGAGGCTTGAATGCCAAGTTCATATTAGAAGAAGACGGGAGCTTTAGTGCGTATTTCACTTCTCATCCTTCATCCAAACGCATATCATGCTGAACCTTAATCTGGTCAATTTAATTTTGTGACCTTCCAGTATCATCTCAATGAGACGCATTGTCCCTTAGCTTTCCAACCTGCCATTACGTAATATGACGTAGTAATCTTTTGTGGAAGTTAAATATAATTTATGTTCTACTTATTTTTTATCATTGTCTCTAGAGTTATGGTTACTCGATTCATCGTTTATACTAACGACAGAGTCAGAAATTTAAGATAGGAGGGTCTAAATATTTAAGTTTTTAAATTTTGAAGAGCCTAGTATACCAATAAGCTCCAAACAACTATGTCCTTATATATATATATATATAATCAAAATATTTAATTTTTATAAATTTTGAAGACCCAGTGGTATTTTTTTATAAATTTTAGGGGGTCAGTGCACCACTAGGCCCCAGCTAACTACGTCCCTGATTTATACGTTAACGTGTATCTTTAGATAATAAAAAATGATACGAAATATGTTTTAAATTATCTTTTTATTAAGTAAATTTATCTATTAAAACATTGAAAGTAAAAATCAAACTTCAATTTGAAACTAAAAGTTATATAAAAAGTTAATCATAATTTTGTTAACGTCGGAGTGTATCGTTTGCATGTATTTACAAGTAACAATGGCTTAAATTTTATTAAATATAAAATCAAATATCCATGTTAAGCCTGTAAAATTTTCTCGGGATAACAATGGATCGATTCATAAGTTAGCCACGTCAATTTTTTAAAATAAAAAATACAAAATGACATCCTTTTTAATTTAAGTCCGGGATTTAAAACACCTTAATTTAACCCCACAAGTCTATCTCTAAAATTTACTCACATGACCCAATAAAAAAACCTAAATCTAACCCACCTCTAAAATTTTCTCACATTTATCTGTGGTTTAACATGTCTAGTAAAAAAACTTAAATTGACATTCTTCACTCTTATTTAATAACTTTTTTTTGGATTGTCCACTAGGTATTTAAGGAGAGTTTCAAGTATGAGAAAATACCTTTAAGTCATCCATACTCAGACTAATCTCTGCTCGACCAGATAGGTTCCTTGTAAAAGGCAAAATTTTGATCCCAAATTTTAAACAGCTGTATATACGAGGGAAGTTCAAACTTACGATTTTGCTTAATCTAAAAAAAACTCCTATTAACTCACCTGCACGTTGAAGTTTATGTAATAACTTTTATCACACGTTGAGATTATGTATCCCCAATTTGCTTTTAGTTTATAATAACCATTATTTTCAAACATCATTGTAACAAGTGACGAATTACAAGAAGTGCACGTATAAAGATACGGTCAACTCCAGAGGTCTCTTCCATGAAATTGGATAGTCTTCTATATGTAATCATCTGACCGGGTCAAAGGAGTTGGGGGTAAAGATCGTACACGTTGGACCGGAAGAAAAGTCTTCCATCACGCAAATATAATGTCTATGTTCCACACACCGTGTTTAAGGAACGGATCTAACCATAAATGAACAATGACAAGGAAACTAAACAATAAAAAACATTATCAAGACGACGAAGATAAGTTGAGAAAGTAAATGTGGAAGCCCTTCATTCTTTGGAAATTCCTTTTACGTCACAATTGATTATTTTTATGCTAAATATACTTACAACTAATAAAAGGCTTGCTGTCTGACTTTAGACAACTTTTTTTTCTTTCTAAAAATACTTCATTTCTGGTTAGTTTTGCTTCTTGTGAAAGGTCTTGATTGCCTAAAAAAAGTTTGCCCTTGAAGATGTTGGAAATTGCAGAGACAACAACTCCATCCAAATTATAGCAGGTTGTTTGGTCTTCACAACCTATAGAAATCCCAAAGTATGCATGCTGCATACAGATTAGATGGGAAAAATGACCTAAAGTGGTCCCAACTTGTTCGTATAGTGCTAAAGGGAAGATTAATTCATAGGTGCTGGACCCAAGCTAGAAGAACCATGGTTTGAAGCATGGGATCAAGAAGACTCCATAATTATGCTGTGGTTGCGGAGTTATATGATTCCTAAAATTAGTGACACATGCATGTTTTTATATATTGCTAAGTATATTTGGGATGCAATTCAGCGAACCTATTCTAAAGCTAGGGATGCAGCCCAAGTATATGAAGTTAAAGTGCAGACAATGACTGGAAAACAAGGAAACAAAACAATCATTGAATAAGCCAACCAATTGAAATCCTTGTGGCAAGAACATGGTCACTACAGAGTGGTAAAAACAAAATGTGCTGATGATGTAGCTATTGTAAAAGACTTCATTGAGCAAGATAGGA
>JANIPN010000218.1:14135363-14151699 GCA_027478595.1 Erythroxylum anguifugum
TAGAAATTCACGTGGTACGGTGGGTTGTCACGTCAACAATGTCATATTGCATGAATTTAGTCCAATATGGTGTCAATTGTCTATCACGTCATTTTCCTTGTAAATTAGCATGTCATTTGATTAGAATTTCTTTTTTAATGTTAGTTGATTCAATTTAAAATTATTTTATGAATAAATATAATGTAATTTATATTGAAAAATGGAAAGTTTCTCTTGTTTTTTTTTTTACAAATAATAATATGCTTTATAATGCATAAAATAATCATTATGATGGGTTTGGCTCATGGATGAGTAACTTTGCTCTCTTCTCTTCGTTAGGTTTATAAAATTCAAATCCCATATTCCCATTTCAAAATTTTCTCACTTATATAATTCGATAAGCTTATACAAATTAACACCTTATTTCTATCATTAATTATTTAACAACTTAGTATAGGGTGAAATAAGAGTCGATCTACAAAAAGAGTTATTTTTATTAAAATTCCATCCCGAATGCAAATGAATGCTTTTACTAATAAGGATCATTAATAAGTAAATGTATGTAGTTATAATTCCAAACAAACTAAAATTTATTTAGAAAAATTCAGCCCACAAAAACAAGGTGAAAAACACTTATAATTTGATGTCTAAATCTGCTCAAACTCAAGAACAACTTATACCAAATTCCAACTCCTGAAAATCAGAAATTTATGATAATATAACCCAATAAATTAGATATGGAATCACACTAAAACAGGAAGTAAGTCACTCGTTCCATCTCATTAAACTTCAAGGATTGTATTCTACTTTAATCCCTTTAATAACCTAACACATGAGCTGTCATTTATCATGTCTTTGGCACTTAAAACAAGCTAAAATCATGTTGGAATGTCAGAAAATCAGAACTGAATGCACAACTCAAAAATAGGATGTAAACAATGTCAATTCAGCTTCTTTGAACATTCATGAGTGCTCCTTTTTTATTCAATTTAATCTCATCATCCTTCATTGGAATTTCCAGCCATATTAAACTTAAAAGTATGTCAAAATCATGATGAGAAAATAGGAAAATAACTACAAACCTACAACTCTCAGATTTAATAGCATAAACAGCCTAACAATAACAATTTCATATTTAGTTTGCATATTTCGAAAATTAAAGCTTAGGAAACTAACTTCAGGAGGTTTTCTAAGTGCATTATAGCTTCTAAATAACTCCCTAAACATACCCTAATACAAACCGAGTATGAACGACTAGTTTCCATGCATAGAGTAATCATAATCAAGCAAATACACAAAATATATGTAGATGGACTACAATCTGCTCATCATATTAGATTGTGTAGGTATAGGATTTCTTCTTTTCAAAGATATTTTAGGCCGTCAACTTTTAACCTTTAAGACTTATAGAATGTGCAAATATATAATGAGATGATATAAATCACATGTAAACTTCTAAACACAGCAAAAAGGGAATACGCAGGGGCTGAACAAATTAACTCAGGTTTAAAAGTTTTCTCATTAATCAACTCTACTATAGAACCTCTAAAATTCCAGATTCAAATACCTACTTCAATCAGGTTGTTCTCAAATTAATTTTGCAGAATTTAGTCATTTAAATCCTTTAAATCGTGGTCTCATCTAATGGGAAAAGCACAGTAGGCCAGGCCATAGACCATATGCACGCACAAATGGGGGGTTTGATCAGAAACTTGAACTAATTAATAAAACAAATACTGTTAACAATAGAAACATAACATAAAGAAAATAAGCATGCTTATTAACAAGTGGTCAAGCATGCATTATGCCCCATAAGTTCAATCATCTAAGTTCAGATTCTTATCATTGACATCTCGAGCTATATAATAGACCAACTGTAGAGACGCTCACTAGTTGAGTTCTCAATATCTCCCTTTACTAATCTAGAACCGAACCAACCCAACTCTAAAATGATTAATGCAATTATTACAAAGAAGACACCATTAGCCCCCAAGAATCTCAACCAACTAGCTAGCAAAATTCCTAGATCATGCGACACTCTAATTAAAACTTAGCCTTTTATTGACTATCGTGTTAATTAGTTGCTACCTAACTTGCTAAACTCAATAGCAGTTATGGACTAGCAATCAATTCGCATTCAAATATATCAACACGTCTCTCAATTATATAAGAACATGAATCATAAATAAATTGGCTCAAGCGCCACTTAAATATTGAAATACGTTAAGATGTTATTATTAACTTGAAAATAATTGTCTCAAATAATCCAAAACCAAGATGTTAAACTGAAATTTGAAAATTTTGAAAACAAATTAAACTCGAAGAACTAGATACCAAGAGAGTAAGAGTGAGAGAATCTATAGATAGCCCGGACTCAATAGATCGACGATTGCTTTGACCCGATGGCTCAAACCGTGAAATCCTTCTCCAAAGGTCTTGAGCTAGCTCAATTCCAATAGCTATGTAGCTCTCGTACCACCCAAACACCCTAGCCTTCTTCACCAACAACTCAAGTTTTATGAAAATTTTGTTAACTCTTAATTGATGCTCGATGCTCGATGCCTTCTCCTTTTCCACTGCTTCCTTTTTATAAGCTCCCGATACACACCAAGAGCCGCACGTTTCTGGCTCTTTAATAAACTTACTCTTATCTCTTCCATTTTGAAAAGAGTTGGAACATAGATAGTTGGCTCTATTGGGATTTTTGTTGTGTTTTTCTCTAGTGCGTTGTTTACATTTCGGTCTAATTTAGTTGTTGCTTGTACGATGCTTCTTCTCCTCCCAGCTGCTGTGCATTTTGGCTTTATTTTGACTCTCCCCACTCTACACTGACGTTTCTGTTTTGGCTTTTGTTTTGATGCCCTTCTCATCTACTGTACACTTATCACTTACCTCGTTAAATCCAAAGTATACCTAGTACATTTGAGTAGACCTATGAATGTATATCTAAAATGACTTGAAAGTTGAACACCAACCTAATTTGATGGCTTAGTTTTTGATCTCCTTATTGAATCACAATAAGCAGCAAAAGAGAAACCATTTTTGGTTGGTTTAGGTTGGAGCTTTGGAGCTCTTTTAGTAAGAAGACAAATGATAGGATAAAGTTGCCACACACACATTAGAAGAACTTCAATAAATATGTACCAAACAAGTTTAGGAGTTCCCCCCCGCTCTGGTGGGTTCAGATTTCTTCCTTCATGAACAAGAGTTGTGGGTCCGGTCTAACCTTACGAAGCATGCGCAGATACAACAGATGGCCTAGGCACCTATTTTCGGTGTTGCTTGCTAGTTTTTATGGCACTAGCGAAATAAAAGTATTTTTAAACCTGACTTCGCCTGGCCAGCCGACGGCACCCGACAAGTTATGGAGTATGTGGACTGGATCATTCGGGCAAGGACAATGGAAGGTTGTGTACAACACTCTGTAGGCTTACCCATGGGGAGCCTCGTCGGATGGAAAAAACCTCCAGCCGATTAGGTTAAGTTGAATATAGATGGCGCAGTAAAATCAAGGACGGACACTGTTAGTACCGGGGGAGTTCTTTGAGACTGCCATGGTCAGTGGCGCGGGGGTTTCTTCCACCACATTGGACATGGCTCGCCGTTAACTGCAGAGCTTTGGGGCGTTCACTCAGGCCTCACCCTGGCCTGGACTATGGGTTACCGCCGAATCATTGTAGAAGTGGACTCCCTTGAGGTAATCAACATCTTGTCCTCTTCTACTACTGTTTTGCCTAATGATAATTTTTTGGTGTCAGATTTTCGTGGCTTACTCCATCAAGAGCGGGAAGTGATTTTGCAACACATTCATCGCGAAGGCAACCAATGCGTAGACAAGCTGGCCTCTATTGCAGCAGTTGTCAGTCCTGATCTACACTTCCTTCGCGAGCCCCCGTGGACTGTTACGAAGCTCATGTATCGAGATCAACAGGGAACATTGTATTATCGATCCTTGCCTTAGTTAGCTTGTTTTGATTTCGGTTTTATTTCCCTTGTAAAAAAAACAAGTTTAGGAGTAGAGTGTCTGGCACTTCCAATGCCACTTATCAATTGCTATTTTAAGATTTCATAAAGAACCTATAGTAGTAGATATCTATGTATATGCTAAATAGGAGATCAACATATAATCTAACAACAACAATATTCTAATAGAAATTTCATTGAAATGCAAGGTTTGAATTATTATTTGAAACTTCACACTGTACCGACTAGTACCTCCTATATTAATCAAAAAATAGTGCGAATTATGCCAATACTACACCGGTTTTAGATACTAAATGGTATCATTTATTTCGGTTGGTATCGGCTCGTATCAGCAATACCTATAAAATATTGGGAAAAATATATATTTAAAAATTTTAAGGATTTATTTTTAAAAACCCTAATTACCCCCCTCCCAACTCTGCCTCTACATTCTTCAGTTATGCCTTACTCACTCACTTGTCTCTCTGACTGCTCTCCCTCTTCTCTACTTCAATCCTCATTGTTGACTCACCATCTTCATCTGCTCGTTGCTACCAGCACGCCATCATCGTCTGCTCCTTTGGTTCTTGCCTTTTTGGTTCTCAAATATGTTGCTGTCCATTGTCCATACTGCTTCTCAGTTCTCAAACCTACTCCTTTAGGCTGCTCACTTGCTCCTTCTCTGTCTACAACTCTGTAAGCAATTCGGTTAGAGCAGGGGTAAAGGAGACAGCAACTCAAAAAATTGGAGATGGACACGTGGCTACTGATCCATTGCACCAGGAGAGGAGAAAAAGCTCTAGACCCAAAATAACTAACACTAGGCTGGATGGTTATGATTGGTCTAGCAAGTAGTATTAAAAAGTCAGTTAGGGGAGAGAGAAGGTGTGGAAGGATTGATTCTGAATTCTCTCTCTCTCTGTGGAATTATTTCTGTTTCTTTAAACTAGCTCTTCATCCCATTTCGTTTTGTTTTTGTAATGCTCTGCTGTAATTCTGATATATGTCAGTATCATTTTTGTCTTTGCAAGAAAAATCTCTGCACAGTAATATAAATGCAGAGTTGAGTTCAATTACCGTTCCATTAAATTCTTCTTAAATCTACATTCACTACATTGGTGCTTTCATCTCTTTATGGCAAAAAATACTCGCTTAAAGGAACTCTCCACTGATATCAAACGGTTGTTGGACACTATGGAAAAACGATATAAGGAGTATGCTACTCGGTTCAAAACGATGGAAACAGCCATTCATGGGTTACTCAAGCAAAATTTCGGTCTAGAGTCCCTCCTACTGCCTCCACTCATCAACCATTTCAGGTAAGGAGTGTTAAGCTCGATTTTCCTAGGTTTGATGGATCAAATGTCCTTCAATGGATCTTTAAAGCTGAACAATTTTTCAGCTATTACAATACACCCGATGCACATCGTTTAATTATTGCTGCAATTCATCTCGACAAAGAGGTTGTTCCTTGGTATCAAATGTTAACTCGCACCAATCCCTTCCATTCATGGGTTGCTTTTACACAAGCTCTTAAACTTGAATTTGGACCCTCTCCCTATGAATGTCCTAGAGCACAACTGATTAAATTGACACAGACCACTACAGTACATGATTATTATGTGCAATTCACGGCTTTTGCTAACAGAGTTTAGGGAATTACTCCCGAAGCAATGCTGGATTATTTTATTGATGGTCTGAAACCTTATATTCGCCGCAATGTCATTACCCAAGTCCCAACCACCTTAATTCGATCTGTGTCCCTAGCCAAGCTCTATGAAGAGAAATATGTTGTTTTACCAAGATCTTATAATTCCAACCTTTGGCCGAAAATACAAACCACTATAAATAGCCTACCTATTACCTAATCCATCAAATCAACCACACTACCCCCACTCCTTCCCTCACTAAACCAGCGTCTCACTACCAATAACCTGAAAGCTACAAATGTTAAAAAATGACTCTAGCAGAGATGCAGCTACGACGGGAAAAAAGGTTGTGCTATACTTGTGATGAAAAGTTCACACCAACCCATCGATGCCCAAACAAATAGTACCTTATTCTGCATATGGAAGAAGATGACTCCAGTGACTTACAACCGGATCCTCTTAATAGCAGTGAGCATGCTAATAATCAGGATTCATTGGATCACCATTTGTCTTATAATGCTCTCAAAGGATCCCTTACGCTTGGCACCATGAAATTCCAAGGTTCGATAAATGGAATGCAGGTTCATATCTTATTAGATAGTGGCAGTTCTGATAATTTCTTATAGCCAAGGCTAGCGCATTGTTTAAAATTACCTGTTGAACCCATTTCTAACTTGCAAGTTTTGGTTGGCAATGGTAACTCCTTAGTTGCCGAAGGATTCGTGAAAGAATTGGAGGTTAAGATTCAGGGACATTCTTTGAAATTACCTGTGTATCTATTGCCTGTTATTGGGGAAGATTTGGTTCTAGGAGTTACTTGGTTGGCTACTGTAGGACCCCACATTTCTGATTACAACAACTTGACCCTGAAGTTCTATTTGAGCAACTAGTTTATCACCTTACGTGGTGAGCAATACAAACTGCCAAGGCCTGCACAATTCACTCATTTAAGAAGAATGCATAATACTCGTGCTATCGATGAGTTCGTTACCTTACAAATTCTGCCACCAGATTCACCTTAGGACCAATGGTTAGATCTTCCCATTGACATTGAACCTGAATTGGCTATTCTGCTGCACACTTACACAGAGGTTTTCTTTGTGCCTTATAGATTACCTCCTTAAAGAGCTCAGAATCATTCAATTCCATTAATCCAAGGTTTTGGTCCTGTTCAGGTCAAACCTTATAGATATGCTCATAGCCAAAAACTACAAATTGAAACCATGATACAAGACATGCTGCAGGAAGGGCTTATATTGCCTAGCACTAGTCCTTTCTCTTCTCCCATAGTCTTGGTAAAAAAGAAGGATGGTACATGGAGATTTTGTACCAATTATCGAGCTTTGAATGCCATTGCAGTGAAGTATAGTTTTCCTATCCCTACTGTTGATGAGCTCATGGATGAGTTGCATGAAGCTCAATACTTTTCGAAATTGGACCTAAGGTCCGGGTATCATCAGATATTGGTGAAGAAAGAAGATAGGCATAAAATAGCTTTTCAGACTCATCAAGGCCTCTATGAATGGCTCGTAATGCCATTTGGACTCTCTAATGCTCCAGCAACATTTCAGAGTCTCATAAATGAGGTATTCCGAGGTCTCTTACGGCAACATGTCTTAGTTTTCTTTGATGACATCTTGGTATATAGTTCTTTTTGGTCGTTACATCTGCATCACTTGGAGGTGGTATTGAAATTACTGCTGCAACATAAGCTGTATGCAAGGCTATCAAAATGTTCCTTTGGGTTGCAATAGATAGATTATTTAGGTCACACTATTTTTGGTCAAGGTGTGGCAATGGCTAAAGAAAAAGTCAAGGCAGTATTGGATTGGCCTGTGCCTACTAATTTGAAACAACTGAGAGGATTCCTTGGCCTTACGGGATACTATAGACGATTCATTAAGGGTTATGCCACTATCGCTACTCCTTTAACCAATTTATTGAAGAAGGACAATTTTTCTTGGAATGATTCAACTACAACCGCATTTGCCAACCTCAAATCTGCTATTATTGAAGCTCCAATTCTCAGTCTTCCTGATTTTTCTCAGCCATTTATTCTTGAAACAGATGCTTCTGGTTTAGGAATTGGAGCAGAGTTAAGCCAAAACCACCATCCATTTACATTCTTCTATAAAAAGTTGACTCCTAGTATGCAAAAGCAGTCCGCTGATGCTAGAGAATTTTATGTTATTACTGAGGCCATTGTCAAGTTTAGACACTGTTTACTTGGCCATAAGTTCATCATTAGGACTGATCAAAAAAGATAAAGAAGTTTAACCGATCAGGCTATTCAAACTCCTGAATAACAGAAATGGTTGCATAAGCTATTAGGATATGACATCTCTATTGAATACAAGCCTAGGAAAGAAAACATAGCTGCTGACTCGCTATCAAGATCCCTCTTTAAGGCTTGGTCTCAACCTCAGTTGTCTGTTCTCTCTAATCTCAGAGAAGCTATAGTCATAGATCCTAAGTTGAAGGCCATTTTTGACTTGTGCATTGCAAATCAGCCCACTTATCATAACTACTTTGTTCATGATCAACTTCTCTTTTGGAAAGGTAGACTCGTTATTCCTGTGGCTCGTGAGATAGTTCAGAAAATCTTGCATGAATTTTATAGCTCTCTTCTGGGAGGTCATGCTGGGTTTGCTCGAACCATGGCTAGAATCTCTACTCAATTTTTTTGGCATGGTATGAATCGTGATATTAAAGACTATGTGCAAAATTGTCTTATTTGTTAGCAAGCCAAGACAAAAACAGCTCTTACTCCAGGTTTACTTCAGCCATTACCTATCCCAGATCAGATTTAGGAAGATCTTGCAATGGATTTTATAACAGGACTTCCTTCCTCTGGTAGATACATAGTCATACTTGTGGTAATTAACAGGTTATCTAAGTATGCTCATTTTCTCCCTTGAAGGCAAATTATTCCAGCAAGATTGTGGCAGAGACCTTCATGAAATCTGTGGTGAAATTGCATGGTTTCCTTAAGACAATTGTTTTTGATAGAGACAAAGCCTTCACAAGTTAGTTTTGGCAACATCTTTTTAGATTGAGTGGCACCTCTTTGAACATGTCTACTGCATACCATCCTCAGTCTGATGGGCAGTCTGATGCCTTAAACAAATGCCTCGAAATGTATTTACGATGCTTTACATATGAAACTCCTAAGGAATGAGTTAAACTCTTACCTTGGGCTGAATATTGGTATAATACATCCTATCATACTAGTCTGGGCACGACACCATTCAAAGCTGTTTATGGTCGAGATCCTCCCACATTGGTCAAATATGTTCCTGATAGTAATGATCCAGTTTCAGTTCAGGATCAGCTGTTGCAGAGAGATTATGTCATGGGTAAGTTAAAGGCGAATCTCCAAGAGGCTCAACAGTATATGGAAAAGTATGCTGATCAGAAATGAAGGCTCGAAGACTGAAAGATTGGAGACATGATACTCGTGAAGCTCCAACTTTATAGACAACATTCCCTTGCTTTGCGAAAGAACTAGAAACTAAGTTTACGATATTTTGGTCCATTCCCTATTATAGAGAGAGTTGGTCAAGTTGCTTATAAGTTGTCGCTGCCATCTACTGCAAAAATACACCCAGTCTTTCATGCATCACTGTTGAAACTGGTTAGAGGTGATTATGTTCAACCGTATGTTCCATTACCACTTACCACTAATGAATCCTATCATGTTATACAACCTACTGCCATTTTGGAATCTTGCGTGGTGATTAAGGGGTCTCAACATGTTCTGCAGCATTTGGTCCATTGGGACGGCATGAATAAGTCTCAGTTAACTTGGGAAGATCACAGTACATTGCAAAAGGCTTACCCTGACTTCAACCTTGAGGACAAGGTTGTTCTTAATGGGGGAGGAATTATCAGCAATTCAGTTAGAGCAGGGGTAAAGGAGACAACAACTCAAAAAATTGGAGATGGACACGTGGCTACTGATCCGTTGCACCAGGAGAGGAGAAAAAGCTCTAGACCCAAAATAACTAACACTAGACTGCATGGTTATGATTGGTCTAGCAAGAAGTATTAAAAATTCGATTAGGGGAGAGAGAAGGTGTGGAAGGATTGATTCTGAATTCTCTCTCTCTCTCTCTCTGTGGAATTATTTCTGTTTCTAGAAACTAGCTCTTCATCCCATTTCGTTTTGTTCTTGTAATGCTCTGCTGTAATTTTGATATATGTCAGTAGCATTTCTGTCTTTGTAAGAAAAATCTCTGCACAGTAATACAAATGCAGAGTTGAGTTCAATTACCATTCCATTAAACTATTCTTAAATCTACATTCATTACAAACTCTTCCACCATACGAAGTTGTTTCAGTAGTTCAGCCTTTTCTCCCATCGTTTGCTAGTTCTTAGATCTGTTGTATTTTTGTGATTTGTGTAGTTAATTGATTTCTTAATTGTGAGATTATATGGGTGGTAATTGGTTTGTTCTTGGTTTGTGGCTATGGCCCGTAGGTGACTGAATTGCTTGGTGGGTTAAGTAACTAGTTTTTAGTTGGTGGATGGTGGTGTGGACCGTGTGGTGGGTGAATGAATTATTGAATTGTAAATTGTGACTTTGTGAGGATGTGATGTCTGTGTATTGTCGATTACAAATTACAAATTAAGGGTATACGTTTAATTTTATGTAATACTTTATTGAAGAGCTAAATTTTAACTTGTTTTTAGAAATTGTTGATATCATCAACTCATTAAATATCTTATTAACATGATTTTGTAAGGATCAAAGGTGATTTTGTATACACAATTTGAGTTTACTTTTTATTTTAATAATCATAAAAATGAGACAAAATTTGAGTTTATTGAATTAATGTTTTCATTTATATATTATTGTCATTAGAAAATAGCATTACAAATACACAAAATTAAACTTTAGAAAAGAATATTTCTAATATGATAGTAAAATTACAAGTGCACATTCATTATCCTATTTTATTTATTGTTAAATACATAATATAAAATAGTTCATGGGAATTGAAAAGTGACAATTTAGGTAATTTAATTTCTCATTAATTATATTTAAGTTTAACTAAGGTAATTAGATTTCTTTGTGATTATATTAAAATGAGTTTTAAGATATGCCCTTATTAATGAGAGTATAATCATTACTCAATATAAAGTGAAAATATAATATTAAAGTAATAATTTTTTAAAATTTTGTATAATAAAGTCATTTTTGCAATGTAACTTACTAAAAGAAAGACGTAGTGATGTTGTATAGTTATGTACTATTAAATTGGTTATGTAATGATGTTATATACAAAAACTTTACCTTTTGAATATCATGTTATTAATTTAATTTTGACATATATCTTTATATATTTTTATAGATAGATAGAGGAAAGTTCAAGTACTCCTGATGATTCAATCGCTTCAAGCTTAGGAATATTTGTTGATCTAACTTGGGCTCATTCTATATTGGTTCATGAAATAAAGAATCATATCATTTGTTTGTATTGCAAGAAACATTTGAAAGTTGGAAGAATCACCAGATTAAAGAGGCATTTGGCTCATATTAAAGGTGATGTGGAGCCTTATAAGAAAATGAGTCATGATGTAAAATGTTAAATGCAGACTTTGTTTGAAGAGTATTAGCATGAAAAAGATAAAAGGCAAAGATTGAACTATGAAATTAGTAGTGAAAGTTCCTTTTGAGATATTAAAGGTTAATAGTAGGAATATTGAAGGTGTTATTTTTACCCAACGAGAAGGAAATGTCGCACCTGATACGAGAAAAAGAAAAAGAAAAATGTTTATCTTTTTTGCACTGCAAACAACTCCTAGAGGTTAACCTTCAATCCATAATGTCTTACAATCTAAAGAAGCAACTCATAATGTGGGCATGATAATGGCTAAATGGTGGTATGATTTAGTTATAGTATTCAATGTTGCTCAATCTTATTATTACCAGACTATGGTGGATGCTACTGCCTTTTACAATCTATAATATAAAACTCCTTCAATCGATGATTACAAAGGTAAACTTTTGAGCAACTCTGTTTATGAAATAAACAATTATTTGGATGAAAAAACAATGATTTGTCCTACTTATGGGTGCTCAATCATGTACAATAGTTAGACAAATAGAAGACAAAAGCCTATTATCAATATTTTGTTTATTCTATAGAAAGGATAATATTTTTGAAGTCTATTGATGCATTTGGCCTTGATAGAGATGTTGATACTCTATTTTAGATATTCAATGAAGTTGTGAATTAACTTGAGCCAGAAAATATCGTTAGTTTATTAATGATAATGATTCTGTTTACAAAGCAGTTGGAAGAAGAAGGTAATTCTTTTTATTTAACTTTTTGTGTTGCATATTACATTGACCTCATATCGGGAAATATAAGAGATGCTAGATATTTTCCTATCTTTGATGAGATTGTACAAAAAGCACAAAAAATGATCAAGATCATTTATAATCGCGCATGGGTCCTGAATTTAATGGGAAAGGATTTTACTGATGGTAGAAATTTGTGTAATCCTGCTATTACAAGATTTGCAGCTAATTTCTTATTACTTGATTTTTGAATTATAATGAAGAAGGAGTTAAGGCAAATACTTACAAATGATAAGTGAGTTGTATCTTAACATATTAGTTCTAATGCTAAATTGGACTTTATATTATGAATTTTGGTCATAATGTCAATATACCATCTGAGTTTATGAGCCTTTAGTGAGGTTACTTTGTTTGACTTATAATGATTAAAAAAAAGCAATAATGAGTTTTTTGTGATGTCATGGAGAGGGAGAAGGGAGCAATCAAGGCTAATATGAACAATGGTCTTTCTTTGTACACATCTCATCTTGCAGTCATCAATGAGTGATGAGAAAGGCAATGTTACTCTCCATTGTTTATAGTTGGGACATTTTTGAATCTTAGTGTCTATTTCATAGTAAGTTTTACAAAGAAAACTGAAGTTAATAGGAAAATGCTATTAACGATTACAATAATTATTGCCCATGAGATAATGTAAAATCTCCTAAGCTCACATGTGGAGGTTGATAAGGATGTTAGGGTAATTATAGGACGCCTATTGCTATTCATCAAAGAGACAAACTTAAGCCAGGTGTATATTTTTTCACTTTTGTTACATGCTGAAAATTAATCATCACTTTATTTTGTTTATAATATTACTTTTATTGTTTTACAGTTGCTTAGTGGGATTAATTTGGAAGTGATATTTCAGAATTGAAAAGATTTGCAATTTGAATTCTGAGTTAATATGTGAGTGTAACAGTGTGTGAAAGGAATTAGATTACATTTGAATTCATTCATTTTAACAAAAGGAACATATTAGAACACAAAAGATTGAATGACTTAGTCTTTATTCAATACCATTTAAAGCTTTGATAAAGGTATGTTATTATCATATATCATTATTAAGTTCAATATATTTTATTATAATTTCTTAATAATTTAATTTTATTTATTTACTATGACTCTTAATAGAACAAGTAGTTCTGCGGATCTAATATACCTTGACCAATGGCATATTGGGTTTTTGAGAAACCGAGTTTGATAGATGAAAGTGACTCAAAAGATAATCTTAGATGAGAAAGTATTGACGTATTATTTGGTGTAATGAATTTGAATAATGGTGATGATAAGGCTCCTCTTAATGATGAGGATTTTGTACCAAATGAGAATTGGAATCAATGAAATTTAAGTGTATATTCGATTAAATGAAGTTTCAGGTTTTTCTTTTCTTCTCTTCTTTTAACTTCACTTCTATTTGATGCATATGTTAAATTCTATTATGCAAATATAAATATAACTATAAATGTTTTGATCTTAGGTTTCATTTTAGTTGGTTGTTTTCTCGACATAAACTCCTATTATAATACTTAGAGTCATGAAACTTTATTATTCTTTTTATTTGATGTTTTGATGTAATTATTATTTATTATATGATGAAATTGTAATATTTTAAATACTTTGTATTATTTTTTATTTTATATTTGCATGATGATTTTTTATATTAATTGTGTTTATTGTTTATATGAGAAATATGTTAAAAGTACTATTAATAGAAATAAATAGATTGCTATTATTTCAAATTTCTATTATCATGATATTTAGAGACAGAGTTGATGTAAAACTAAAAATTACATAGTACAATATATTAAAGGATTATTTTGTATTTTAAAAAATAAGGGATTATTTTATAATTTTAAAAAATAACCTGAATCAGTACCAGTATTGACTAGTATTGGTACAGTATTGTACCATAACTAAATCCGATACAAGTATGACATTTATAACATTAGTTTAGAGAGGTCCAAAAGTACACAATGTTACCCCTAACTAGTAGAGAAGATGTTCCTGATAGACACACAAGAAAATGAGAAAAGAAAAGAAGAGAGAACAATTTTGAATTTTTTTTGAAGAAATTAAAACCAAAAGAAATAAACAAAAAATAACTATAAAAAGAAAATTAAACATAAAAAATTCAAAATTCAAAATATAGATAAAGATAAAAAAAAAGTAAGTAAATAAATAGAAAATAAATAAAACAAACAAATAAATAAAACAAACAAGCAATTGAATGAGAAGGTTAAAAAATACTTAACTAAAATGACAAAACGGGTAAGTACTAAAAACAAAAGTATTTAGATTAAATACAAAATACAATAATCGAAGGAAATTTTCAAGACTTATTAAGAGATAATGACATCTCTATGTAAGATCATTACCTTATATCATAGTTTGCTAAAATTTCCTATTGAGGGTCAAGTCTTTGGTAAGCTCTAGTAGAATCATATCATACCTTGTCACCTTCTCTCAGTTCTCGTTTTGTCTTCTTCTTATTCTCTTAAAGTCTTTAAGTACAATCTTTTTGCATCTTTTCATTAAGGTGTCAAGATGTCTCCTCTTAACACGTCTAAATCATCTAAATATTTTCTCCTTTAATTTACCATCAATATTATCAACCCTCAATTTGTCTTTTACCATTATATTCTTGACCTTATCTCTTCTTGTAAGATTATATATCCAACAAAGCATCTTCATCTCTACCACCATTAACCTATAATTCTGCATCTGTTTGATTGGCCAACATCTCGTCCCATAGAGTATGGTTAGCTAAATTTTTAAACTGTCGAATTTACTTTTTAACTTGAATGATATCTTCTTATCACATAAAATTTATAATGTGCCCTTTCATTTAAGCAACTCTAATTTGTCATAGTAAACTATGTTTTCATCTATTTCACATAAACTACGTTTTCATCTATTTCACCTTGTTTTGAACGATCGATTCAGGGTACTTAAAACAATCTTTTGACGGTATAATTTATAAATTAATCTTTATCTTCACATCGAATACAACCACGTGGCCCAAAAAGTTATATATTAAGTATTCAATCATAGTTATGCTCAATTGAAAACCCTTAAACCATCAGCATATAACCTATAAACAAAAACAAAAAAAGAGTTACATACAAACTCAAAAGACCTCTAAAACAAAAAATAAAAGTCAAATATGCCTCTAAAATTTATTTTTAAAAATAACATCACATTTCACATCATTCACCTATTTATCTCTTTATTTTACAAGTCATCAACATTTTATGATTTTTGTTAACAATCTATATAAATGTGTGATAATTTATTGAATCTTATAATTTTAGTACGTACTGGTACGTGGATGTTAAATATTATTTGACTTTTAAGCTTTTGAAAAGGATGAAAAAAGGGTGTAGTAATAAATTTTAGCTAGATTTTAAGATAATTTTTGCCCTTAAATTTGATTCTATGTCAATGTTATAGTTGTAATTGACTGAACTTAGTTTCAAGAGACTAACTTAATTCAGTTTAAGTTGAATTAGTTAAAATAATAATATTTGTTTGAAAAAATAACATTATTTTTAATAATTAAATAGCGAATTATTTTACGTTTGGGCCCACGTGGTTCAAAAGCTTTTTTACTAGAAGATGTGAACCCGATGAATGATGAGTAAGAGGAAGTGGTAAGGTTGCTTTCAGTCTGATTATTACGAAGGTAATGAAAAGGGAAAGGCTTAAGGCTTAGGATAGAAGGAAAAATGTAAAGTCGGAGTCAGGAAATATCACCGCCGCCGCGTGGGCTGATTTCGCTGCTTTCTTAAGCTATTGCTCGCTTTCCGAGTGCAACCAAGTTCAAGAGACTGTTAATCAATCGATAAACTGTTTACCCACAAGTGCTGTGGTAAGGTGGTTAGGTTCCTCCTTCTTTAACCAAGGTCTCAGTTTCGAGTCTTGAAAGTGGAGTCGCACTTGTGAGGGAGAGCTTTGCCGCCTATATAGTCCTACCCAGCTCGAATCCGGACTAGTCGATTGCTCGTGTGACGTCGAATACCGGATGGTTTAACCAAAAAAAAAAAACTGTTTATTTATTATTATTATTCATAAATCATTTGTATAGTTTAAAATTTTATAATAATTTCATAATGCATACAATTTTCAATTTTTTAAAAATCCTTTTACCTTAGACTTTAATTGAAAAATAACGGTAAGAGATAAACAAACTAAATTTTACTAATATAATAATTTAATTAAGTACTTAAATTCTACGTAATCGATTAAACTTAACTTAAAATTTGTAATTTAAAATAATTACAATAAATGATTAATTTTAATCAAATTTAATTAATTTAGCTCAAATTTAAGAACTAAGTTGAATTATCATATAAACAGCATTTGATTGATATAAGTATGATATTCGTACCATATGTT
>JANIPN010000218.1:14182083-14196742 GCA_027478595.1 Erythroxylum anguifugum
CTTCAAAATAAAATTTTGTGGGGGCAAAAACTAAAAAAAAAATTACATGAAATTTTAGAAAAAAATTTTGGGGCAGTGGGGGCACCCCCCTGTATCCGCCACTGTGCATAATGTATATGTTGTCTAAATATGAAAAATATAATAAAAAGTTTAAATGTGTTCAGATTAATTATCATATAAATTAATTTCTTTTAATATGTGTAATAAAAATAAAAAATTTTACTATGATTATTTAATAATAGATATAATATGAAAAGACAATAATATTTAATAAATGTATTTTAAAAAATCATATTAAAAAGAAATATAATAATTTATTAAACACATAAAATTAATATTTGAAATAAATTCATTTTCCTTAGATAATAACTTTTTTACATTTACATTATAATTAATTGTTATAATAAAATTATAAAATTAAAATTAAATTGACTTGTTTGTAGGGAATAATTATGACAACATTATAATTGCTACTTATTTTTAATAAATATAAATTGGTTCGTATTTTATATAAATATTTTTGTATAATTTATAGGTAATTTTCTTACATTTTACTATAAACGATAACGCTAATGCTATAATTTATAATTTATGAATTTTAAAAAATACAACTACAATATTTTGAAATTATCTTAAAATAAAGATATAAAAATTTTAAAAATATATTAAACGACCAAGCTGACTGAGGCCTAATGGGCTGTCCGTGCCCACAAGTTGGGTGGCCTCCCGAAAATTTTTTGACCTGGCCCGTTGACAAGCTTACTTCAATCACCCACTAGAAACGTTTCTAACCCTGAAATAGGCAGCCCGGGCCAGGCCGGCTTGTTGACAAGCCTACTTCAATCAGCCACTAGAAACGTTTCTAACCCTCGAGTAAGTTCCTTCTCTTTTGCACTAACGTGGTGTGTAAAGTAACAATTACCTGCCTTACTACAGATGCACTTACACATACGTAAATGTTATACTTTTTCTTTGAACGGAGAGGGTAAAGTGAGATGCATATGCTTATTTTTATGAACTCGATGTAAATGCTTTAATAATCAGAAAGTTTTAACCAAATAGCAATTGTATATCTCAAAACCAAATAAATGCATGCATTTAAAACTTTCATGAATAAGAAAGACTAATTTTAGTACTTCTAAACCGTCACATATTACTTTATCGTGTACAAAAGGCCACCAACGTGTTACTTAACTAATATACTTGAATTTGCTTATATTCACAAATTCAATTGTACTACACCTCTAGCCCAACGCTAGGCCTCCCTAAGTTGGCTTCGGATACAGTATAGTGCCTTTAGGTACCTTGACCTTGGACATATATATACATCAAAGAGCTGCTCTTGAGAGTCATTACTTGAGCTGAAAACTGTAGAGATAGCTTTACAGCTTCATTTTCGTGTTTGAACAAAGATCGAAGAGACATGCCACCTAAAAGCCTTCTCAAAAAATTAAATTACAATTCTAACATTTGATCCCAGCAATTTGTGCAAAGGAGAAGTAAATTATTGGTTTAGTTCGACTTCTATTTTTCTAAACAGAAGCTACGTTTTTGGTAGCTTACAGCAGACCTAGAAGACAGACAAGACATCGATGTAATCCAACTTGATTACAATACCAACTATGCTTCTTCGGTAATATAGTTGAACTGACTATCACCTGTCAACAACTATCGACAACGAGCAATCTGGTGTTGCCATTAACAGAAAGGAAATCATAAGCCAGGCATTAAACAAACATTTCATTTACATGCATCAAAATAGTTGCTAATTCTTAATATGTAATCAACTATTGCATCTGAAGGACCTAAGTAATATATCCCAGTCAAAGTCAACTTAATAGTTAATTTCAAAATTAGACATGTAACCAATACAACGTTCAAAACTTTGAGTAATCTTCCTTCACCGTAGTTAGTGGCCAAGCAGAAAGCAATGTCACTTTAATTATGATTGGTTACTGCATCTTTCATCCATTAAAATTTGTGATGTCGTTGTGGCCTGCATTTAGCATTTGCTTATCGCTCTCTATATAAAACGTAAGAACAATACAGTTAACATGAAAATCATTGAATATGAGTTAAGAGGTCTACAGTACGATTGGTTATAATGCAAACCTTGAAAGTGAATTGTGCTGATCTCTTGTCCTCTAACTTCAAATCCTTCATCATCCAGCAGTGAAATCCCTGAAGATGTTATGGTAAAAGGGAAAGCTAAAGGTGGTGATAGTGGTGATTTTGCCACCTTCAGATACCTGTGGCCTGAAAGAGAATCGTAGTCTGAATATAGGACAGTAGTAACTGAGAGACTACCAACAGGTCTTAATGTATTAACTCCAAAATCTAGCAATAGGAATTTGAAATTTGTCCATTATCCAGGCCTGATAGCCCATAATGCTCAATCAAACAAAGTGTGCAGAAGGATTCCAATTTAGGAGACCGCTGGAAGGATTATTTTCTCAAGAAATGTAAATACACAAGTGAAAACCAATGAAAACATTCACAAGCATGGGCAAAAACTTCAAATCAAGTAACATGCTGCATGAAAGTGAAGATAATTATTCATGATAAGTTCCTTGCACCAAAATTAAAAAAAGAATCGGTTAATGATAAAATCAACCTATAAATTATGGTTTAATTCTATTTGATAAGATTTTCATTTGGTCCAAATTCCCTTGAGAAAGAACATGTTTTGTAGCAGTGAGATATGTGATAAAAGTGTTGCAGGTGAAATCCAAACCAGATTTAGCCTCAAGCACAAGACGGATGGTGACAGCATGAGCCCAATTAATTCCCAAGGCAGCAACAAGATGAGAATCGTATTTGTTGGCTCTTTCTAGATCCCCAGCATTACTGCTATCTATACATCAACCAAAAATAACAGTAAAAGCTTGCTAAAAGTAAAAGTGAGAGCTTTCACAAAAAAGTTAATGCTACCTTCTAAAATACCTTGGAAAGAATACTGGCAGGCTTGATCATGGTGTTGAGATCTCACTTGATTCGTAACTAAAACTGGAACCCTTGAAAATTCAGCAAGAGACCTGGGCATTTTTTAAGGGATATAAGCAGTGCTACTCACAAAGTTTTTGAGCTGAAATTAGCTATACTGTCGTAAGATGGAAGTTCTTACTTGATGAAAGAAATATGCCAACCCAATGACTGCTGTCTAGGAGCCTGTTGACCATGTTCCCTGAACAAAATAACATGATGATCCATTAACAGTAATACAACCTAAAAGTCAAATGAAAATCAAGGCATTCCATAAAAAAATGTGTCCAACAAAAGACAGAAAACATACATTATCAGCTCAAAGTTTAAGTGCTTCCATGTACAAGGAATTACACTAATTTACTAGAATATTAATGCATTAGTTATACTCTTGCTTATCATTCTTCCTCAACTTAGGATAGAAAAATTTTAATATGGACGAACATGGAAATGGGGATCATCTATGCACTTAAATTTAATAGTTGATTGGAAAGAATATGTTCAAGATCAGAATATAGCTGCTTCTACTCAGAATCTTAGATGTATATACAATCTCGACTTCTGCGAGGTCAGTCAACTAGGCTTCTTTTCCCTTGAAATAAATCATTTTCATAACCCAGATTGTTACAGAAAACATAAGAGTTATATATATTTGCTCATCTGTGAGATGTTAAAGGTTCCTGAAATTGACTTGATCAAAATTTTTGCAATCATTGTTATAGGATCTACCAAAGCTTACACTGAAATGAGAGCAGCCATGCTGTCAATTATCAGCAACTTCACTTCACGTTGGAGAAGGGAAACCTTGATTTGCTGCAAACTGGAGATATAGTGATCTATAATTCACTATCTAATAGTATTTTAATAAAGAATAAAATGACTGCTGAAGAAAATGGAAAGAAATGAATGACGAGGATATTTAACACTAAAGCAACAGACATAAACATTGCAATGGATGAAAAATAAATTTGTCATACTGCTTGTCTTATCAAAGGAGAAGGAAAGAATTGATAACCGCTTTGTAGGAGATAAATGCATACGACTCCTGCAGTTCTAGAGTTTGGTTGTCAGGAGAATGCATATCTAGACAGACGACTTCATATTAGCAAAATATCACAAGAGACCTAATAGCTCTTTTACAACAGCCCAGTCCTTGTCAATTGAAGATATATTGGTAATAGCACCAAGGTAATTGGAACAATGTGAACACTTAAATTAAGATCTTCATTGTTCATTATCAATTATTATTCAAAATTGTCTGTCTTGTTCATAAATCAATTGGTTAGATATCCTTGCAAGTCCGTGGAAAACTTCACTGCTCAGAATTGCTTGTTATTTGTGACTGTCTGCTTTGTTCATAATTAGATTTGTTAGATGTCCTAGTAAGTTCCTATAAACAGTGTCTCTCTAGTTGAAGCGTAGACAAGCATGAGAAACAGAGAAGAGTGAGGTTTGATTGAACTGAAAAGATGTAACTTATTAGAAATGTACTCATTGTGCGCTACAATAACATGTTAATAGTAATGATAAACGAAGTACAGATATATGAGATTGTACAGAGCTTTTACTCTTTTTTTTGCATTGCATTGCACAAAACATGATGACATGTGAAAATTTGATCTTTCCTCCCCATATTTAGTTCAATCTTTAATTCAATTCATACCTTTCAGTGAACTCTGAAAGTGATGTAGGTTGTAAAACAACGATCCTACCAGCCATCTGCAGTACTAAAGAAACATCATCCTTTTTCTTCAAATAAAGTTGAGAAGCTACTAACTAGAACAACTTTTCTGTACCTCCCGGGCCATTCCTTGCATGTTAAATATCTCCGGGAAACTACTAGCTCCAATTTCGATCATCCTAAGAACAGCACATTTCAGAATATCTGAATTTCTTTGTTAGTGTACATAACAGAGCACTTAAACACCATGAACCTTAGAGAATTAATGCCAGTAGGTGTTCTTCAAGCACCTTCTTGAACTAAACTTGGATTCCGCATCTATATAAATCACACGCCCATTTAAGCCCCCATATCTTACTGGCAATGAGGCCAATACTGCCATCTTGAGACAGAACTGCAAGTAAATCCAACAACCATAGAAATTCAACGTTCAACTCTAACAATGAGTCTGTGTATTACAAAACTGCAGAATCTAAGTTACTTGCTCCTTACATATATGTCTTTACACTAATATGAACAATTTTGAAAAAGAAATCCTGTTTTGTAAATCAGTGGATGTAGAACAATGCTGGCACAAAATTTTTTTTCCAATATGATTTGGGATAAAAAAGAGAAAGGCCCCCAGTCTCAGTAGCAGTACTTCATTTTGCCAACAGATACCATGCTCATCATTCTTCACTAAGTTCACTATTTTTATCCCAGCAATTGATTGGACCAACTAACTAAATTGATTTCAGTCAGTCATTGATCATGCATTTACACACGTACCATGGCAACAGAGCTCACAAAAGCACATGTGCCAACTGACCTGAATTCTTCTGAAGTCCTTAACTTCTTCCCTTTCTCCCCTAGGTAGTAATAAATTGATAATTATGCAGCCTATTCCCATTACTCAACTCAAGTAAGTCTGGTATATCAGTTATGCATCAAACTGCAGTAATCATTCTCATTACTAGCTATGGCAGTCTCTTTGTCCCCACAGTAATAAGATTGGGAATATAGAATAAGCAGCAGAAGGCCATCTTCCATATGTTCCAACTTGTAGCAAAGTATCTTCTCAAGAGGAAATATGGCACAACTGCGAGAATTTTTTTTAAAAACAAAATAGTAATTACCAAAGATATCATGGACCATTCAATTAAGTTTACCGAAACAATGAATGCTAAAAGACAAAATTGTCCAAGTAATGTAGAAGCTACACGCTCAATCGACACTTTTAAAGCAACAAAACACTCAAATTGACAGCAGGATGATATTAAACAAGACCAAATATGAAAAGAAGGGCGACATAAAGCAGAAGAAGACGAATTTCAATAATCCATACTTGTGTTTTCCCAATTCCCGCAGGGCCAACCAGCTCAGTCAATACACCAAACGGTATCCCACCGCACAAAGCCTCATCCAACCCGTTGAGCTTAGTAGGGATATGACCACTAAATTCCTCATTCTTTATCCTCTGCTCCATTAACGATAACGCCTAAAAGAACATAATAAGTAAAACAACTTTTCAAAACCAAGAAAAAAGTTGAAAAAAAAGAGGACTCCAATAAACTAATCAAAATCATTGTATGCAATTGCTCACAGTTTGACACGGCGGAGACACAGCGGCGCTGATATGCGCCACCGCAGATGTGACCTCAGCTAATCCAACATCCAACAACTCCATCAAATCGAATTCCGTTAAGGATAATGTCTCCTTTAACCAAACAGTTGAAGAAAAACTCAAAATAAAACGGAAGAAAGAGAGAAAAAGGTAAAATCGAAATTGGTTCCAATTTACAGGAAGCCAAACAAAAACAAAAGGAAGTTAATAGAGATAGAAGGACCTTGGCAGTTCTGATGTTCCGAGCAGAGAAAACGTTTGCGATTGATTTGGGAAGTCCCATTTCACTTATCAACTTGTTTGCCATAGCAGTTGCTTCTGACCATCCTCCTTTTCTACCACTTTCTCTGCTGATTTCCCGCCAATTTTAAAACCCTAAGATTAAGATTTCCCGAACTTCATTATTAAAGCTTGTATTTTATTTGACCTCCTTACCTAAATATGGCAAATAGCATGGCATGGAATAACGGGTTGGACCACCGTGTTTCAATTAGGATGTTCCAATCCTCTTATGCTTAACCAATTTAACGTATTTATATGTAACTCATGTAAATATACGTATAAGATTTAATAGAATACAATTAGAATTGGTTAACTAGAACAGAAGATCTGATCTTTGAAATAACGAGACGGAATCTTCTGAGTAACCTTACTCTGTCTAACTCTATCCAATTAATAAAACCTCGCCGTTTCTGCTTAAATTTTAAGCGATCTAGTCACTTAAACATAACTGCTACGTAAGTCAAGTGAGTCTTTTTTTTAAAATCATTTTTTAATTATATTACTATTATTTTAATAAAAAAATCTAATTCTAATTATAATTATAATTATGTTACTATTAATTTTATAAAAATTAAAATTAAAATGATAAAAAGAACAAATTGTGTGTCATAGGCATGGCAACAAATTTTCCATTTTTAATTATTATTATTTTAATTTTTTAAATAAATTTTTTAATATAAAATTTTTTAAAATTGATTAATTTTTTAAAATTATTTAATTAGTTTATAAATTATTAAAAAAATATTAAATTAAATTAAAAATTGATTAATTTTATTAATACGATTATTCTCCAGAGAATGCTTGTGAAATGCAAATAAATTACACAATACATTATATATGTGGAATAATTTATTTTGATTTCAACAACTTATTTTAATTAATTAATTTATTAAAAATATTTTAATTTATAAATTATAGAAAATATTAAATTAAATTTAAAAATTGATCATTTTATTATTATTATTATATTTTCTACGTTTTTAATTAGATTTATAAACTTAGTTTTTTGTAAAGATAAATATATAAAATCTAAATTCTTTTGAAAATATTCAAAAATAATAATAAGATATAATACTCATGTCCTTATAATTTTTTTAAAGCTATGCTCTTATAAGTCATTTTATACATGAACAACTAATACTAAACAACTAACTTTACCGAACATCTTTAATAAATAGTTGATGTTATTCTCTGATCAAATCAGCTGATATAATGAGTCATCAACTATCCGTTAATAGAATCAACTATCAGTTGATTGTCAAACATGTCCTGACATTAGCTATTTATTAAAGATGTTAAGTAAAATTAATTATTTAGTATTAGCTGTTTATGTATAAATTTCTATAATTTATAAATTAATTAAACTAAGTTGTTGAAATCAAAATAAATTATTCCACGTATATAATGTATTGTATAATTTATTTGCATTTCACAAACATTCTCTGTAAAATAATCTTTATCATAAATATACAAGATGTTTAATATTGCATTAATATGCATGCGGGCTAATATAATAATAAAAAATTAATCAAAATTTTTAATTTAATTTAATATTTTTTATAATTTATAAATTAATTAAACAATTTTAATAAATTTTAAATTTTAAATTTTTCCTTAAAAATTTTATTAAATATAAAATAAAAGCAAAACAAAAAAATGAAAAAAAATGTGTCAAGTCATGCCTGTGACAAATACAAATTTATTAATTTTATTTTTTATCATTTTAATTTTAATTTTTTATAAAACTAATAGTCTCATAATTATAATTAAAACTAAAATTATTTTTTATTAAAATAATAGTAATATAATTAAAATTAAAATAATAAAAATAAAAAATAAACTCACACGCCTGTGACACTTATGCCACGGATGTAACACAAGTGCAGTCACAATCGTGACTTAACTTGCACGTTCGTGCAAATGCAATAACCTCTAATAATAACGTTTTATTAATTGAACAGAGTCAGACATAAGATCTCAACTTTGAAATAACTGGTTCTAGTTTTAATCAAAAGATGAATGTTAGGATACATAAAAATAAACACAAATATCTCTCGTAACTTGCTTTAATCTTTAGATTCCTTTTATAATTTAATATTCTAAAAAAAATTAAATGGATGGACATGTACACTCACTTTATTAATTTTACTGTTAAAAAAAATGCCACGAGTAAATATTTTGATAGGAAATATATCGTTTTACAAATATCCAACTACAATTGCCTGATTTTGTTTTTATATAAGAACGCTAAATTCATGGCCTTTTAAATATTTTATAGATTCTGAGCAAAGTTAAAAAAAGAACTCTTATTTTATCTCTTTATAAATGTCAAAAGTGGATCTTTATAAAATAAAATAGGCCCTAGCTCTTGCCATAAGCCTAATAATATTCACAAATAGATCTCTTTTGAAAGTTGATGGTAAAATTTAAGTTGAAGTCGAAGTCCTTAAATTCTTTTCTCAAACATTGGAACTATCGGCCCTAGCTTGAGATGTCATATCACTGACCCTTGATCTATATCAATCCAACATCTTAATAACACTAAAAATATCATAAGTATTGAAATAGAAAAGCATTGAAGTGAACATATTCTTACAACACAAATCAAAAGCCAATGCATTTGCTTTAGTATTATATCCCTATTAAAAAGTGACATGAGGAATTAAAAAAAACTAACTTGAAATGAATAAATAATATGAGTATATGACTAGTACCCCACAAAGGCTACAATAGACAAAAGCTTATGAAAGCATGCAAAAGCACCTGCTATTATTAGTAAGTTCTAAATTGTGTTAGAATTACAAAAAATAGACATTTGAATGCCTATAAGAAAATTTTATTATAATAGGTAGGCAAATAATTCCTTTTTTAGGATTTCCTCCTTACTCTATCTCTCTCTCAAAGTTCTTTCATATTTTGTTCTCTTTCTTTATAAAACTTTGTAACACTCTGTGAAGAAACACACGAGATTCTCCATAAACTCTCATATAATCACTTTAGACCAAAGACACAGATGAGGAATCGAAGGAGAAAATAAAAGGAGTATCTGAAGCATACCAAGAGAAGAAAAGGAGAGCTCTCAAATGTTCGAATGGATCGTCTGAAGAGATGTGTTAAGTTAAGACGATACACACATGAATATTAAACATCAGGAGCCACACAAACACATACGCATTCAATACAACATAATACGCATAGCAGAAGATGGTTCATTGATGACTCACATGGGAGGCTCGTGGCATTCGTCTGGTGGCATTCGTCTAGTCCACGCAAGTCAGACGATGACTCATTAATAACTCACGTTGGGGGCACATGACATTCATCTGGTTCATGCAGACCCATCCGAGAGCAACCTTCTTCTTCAACTATAAAAGAAAAAAACCATCACAAGCTATTGTTAATATACAATTCTGTAAATCAAAAGAGAAACAACAGAGAGTGCTAGAGTACATACTGAGGGTACTAGGGAGTTTGAGAGAACTCTTGCAGGTGTTGTATGATAACACCCATTTTCTTGTATTCTTTCTTGAAGCTAGTGAAAATTCGGTGTGTGTGATTGACCCTTGGACTTAGATAGCTTTGTGCTACCGAACCAAGTAAATCTTGTGTCATCTTTATTTTTCTTGCAAACTTTCATTTCTACGAAATTCAAATCTAAGCAAATACATCATTAGTTATAAAGATATTACATAAACTACTCAAAGTTTCTAACAGATTGGTATCAGACCCATCAAAGTTTCTGTCCACATTCACAAGTCAAAGAATCCATCAAGAAGAAAGTTCAAGCACAAGTCTTTACAAAGAACCTACAAGATGGTGGGAAAAGAGATGGAAGTGTTTACTAGAAAGGAGGAATTTGCAATATGGAAATTACAGATGCAAGCCCTTCTTGAATCCTATGAATGCTTTGGGGCCATAGATGCAACCTATAAAGATGAACCAGATCCTGTGAAGAATCTCAAGAAGGCAAGATTAGCACATTGCATGCTAATGTTGTATCTTTCACCAATTGTCATCAGAAAAGTGAAAGATTGCAATACAACAAAGATGTTATGGGATAAACTAGATGAGATCTATTAAAAAAGATGCTTACCAAATAAGATGACCTTGCTGCACAATCTTGCCAACTTCAAGATGAACACAACAGTAACCCTATAAGACAATCTGGATTACTTCTTTAAATTAATTCAGGATCTTGAAGCTACTAGGGAGGTAATTTCTGAAGAACACCAAGCAATGGTGATTCTAAAGTCACAACCACAGGAGTACAATGCATTCAGAAAGGTGGTTAAGCATGCTAGTAGTGATGCTCTAACAGTAAAGAGGGTTCTTGACTCTTTGATGGAGGAAGTGATAGAAAACAATCACTTTAAAAAGGAATCAGAGGTGATGTTCTTGGACAATAGATCAAAGAATAGATCAGCACAAAATGGCCCAAAGAAAGGTGGGCAGAAAACTAAAGGAAAGGGAAAACAAAAAAAGAATGATGATGAAAAGAAAAGGAATAAAACCAAAGATAAAAAATACTTTTACTGTGATAAAGTGGGTCATTTTGCTAGGGATTGTAGGAAAAAGAAGATGGACAAAGAAGCAGAGAAGGCAGATGCAGGAAATGTTGAAAAACTTGAAGAATCTAGTGGAGATGAGATTCTTGCATTGACAAGTGAAGCAGATGAGTTAACAACAGAATAGATTCTGGACTCAGGTTGCACAATGCATGAAACTCCCCATAGGGAGTGGTTCTCTTTCTTTGAGAACTTGTCAGCCAAAGTAAGGATGGCTGATGCAGAGAAGCAAGATATCAAAGGCATTGGCAATGTTTCCATCAAGATGCATGATGGAAAGAGAAGAACATTGAGCAATTTATGATATGTTCCTGGAATTAGAAGAAATCTTTTATCCGAAAGTGCTTTTGACAAGCAAGGATACAAGATAAGGTCCAAGGATGGTTTTAAAGAAATCATCAAGGATGGTAAGGTGGTCATAAGGGTAATTGAGAGAGGGGGTCTATACTACGTTGTAGAAACTACAGAAATCAACTTAACAGTAGAGGAAAAGGAGTTGAACTCAACAATTCTATGGCATGCAAGACTTGGACATGCAGGGAATAAGAGTCTCAAGCACCTAGAGCAACAAGGACTGCTGCCCAACACTACTGTAAAGAAGATTCAGTTATGTGAAGGATGTATCCTAGGAAAACATCACAGAACCCCTCTCCTAAGGAATGCAAGGAGGGCCACCAGTAGCATGGAATATGCTCATAGTGACCTATGGGGGCCAGCACAAAGGAAGGGAATTCAGAGGCATAGAACTGTCAAGGTGACGCCTCAACAGAATGGAGTAGTAGAAAGACTGAACAGAACCTTACTAGAGAAGACAAGATGCATGCTGCTGTCCTCAGGCTTATCCCAAGCATTATGGGGAGAAGCCATCAAAACTGCAACATACCTCATAAACAGATTACCAACATCTGCAAATGAGTATAGGACTCCTGAAGAGATATGGACTGGTTCTAAACCCAATTTGACTAACTTGAGACCTTTTGGATGCAATGCTTATATTCACCAAACAGAAGGGAAATTGGAACCTAGAGTAGTCAAAGGTGTGTTTCTCAAATATCCAAAAGGAATTAAAGGGTATAAAGTCTTAATCCTACAGTTAGGATCTCACGAAACTCAGATAAGCAGAGATGTAGTGTTCAGGGAAACTGAATTCCCACTACTAAAGCCTAAAGATGGAGGAATGCATATTTAAGACATTGCCCTGTAGCAGCTGGGAGCAAACAATAGTTTGAATCCCTTCTATGTCCCACCCTCCACATATGAAGGAAGAGAAACAAAAACAGTTGCTGAACAGACAACAGAAGTAGTAGAAGAAAGATTAGACTCAAATTCTAACTCTCAGGAGGGAATACAACAAGAAGAGGGAACAACAGAAGCTCAAACTTCTCTACAGGACTATCAACTAGTCAGAGATAGGGAACTAAGGCAGGTAATACCAAACAGAAGGTATTTGGAAACTAACCTAGTTGAATATGCCTGTTTGGTTGCAGAATCAGTTGAATATGGAGCATCAGAAACCTATGAGGAGGCTATGGAAAGGACTGATGCAAATCAATGGAAGAAGGCTTGCCTAAGTGAATACACCTCTTTAATGAAGAATGAGACTTGGAAGCTGGTTCCTAAGCCACCAAACTCTAAATTAATTGAATGCAAATGGATATTTAAGTTAAAGGATGGAGTGACTGAAGCTGATCCTAAGACCTATAAGGCAAGACTAGTTGTAAAAAGCTTTAGGCAAAGAGAATGAGTATATTACAAGGAAATCTTCTCCCCAGTGGTCAAGTTTAAAATAGTGAGGATAATGCTGACTCTAGAAACTCTAAATGATTGGGAAATACATCAGATGGATGTAAAGAAATAATTCTTATATGGAAGGCTAGAAGAAACTATCTATATGAAGCACCCCATAGGCTTCATAGACAAACAGAAACCAGATCATGTTTGCTTGCTAGAAAAATCACTCTATGGCCTAAAGCAAGCTCCTAGGCAATGGAACAAGAAGTTCAATGAAGTGGTGACAGAATTGAGGTTCAAAATAACTGCCTATAACTATTGTCTATACTACAAGGACTTAGAGAAAGAGAAAGTGGTTTATATGCTAGTGTATGTTGATGATCTAATCATCACAAGAAAGCTAGTGAGGAAAATTCAAGAAGTGAAGAATACTCTGAGAAAGACCTAGGGAAAGCTAAGAAGCTACTGGGAATGCAAATCATAAGGAATGAAGCAGAAGGAAAGCTATGGTTAATCCAAAGGGACTATATCAAAAAAATCCTATGCAAGTTCAACATGGAAGATGCTAAACCTAGTCCTGCTCCAATTGCCACACACTTACAGCTGATAGCTGTTAAGAGTCCAGTAATAGAAGCAAAAAAGAAACACATGCAGAAATATCTTTATGATGTAGGTATAGGTTGTATAATGTACATTATGATTTGTACTAGACCTGACTTAGCACAAACAATCAGCCTATTTAGCAGATTCATGGCTAATCCAGGTCTAGAACATTGGTTGGGTTTTAAAATAGTACTTAGATCCTTAAAGGGAACCCTAAATCATGGTCTATGTTTTACTAAATCTAACCTAGGATTCCTTAAACATACATGCTTAAATGGCTATGTAGATTAGACTATGCAGCAGATAAAGACACACGCAAATCACTTTTAGCATACTACTTCACATTTTCAGGCAACATAGTAAGCTGGAAATTACAACACCAATCAGTGGTGTCATTATCTATAACAGAAGTAGAGTTCTACGCAATTACAGAAGGCCTAAAGGAGCTAATATGGCTTAAGGGACTACTATCATAAATTAAAGCTGAAATCTCAGAAGCAGCTATACACACAGATAGTCAAAGTGCTCTTTACCTTAGTAAGGACCCAGTCCTGCACGAGAGATCGAAGCATATTGATGTTCGACTCCACTTCATCAGAGACAAGGTCAACAGTGGAGAAGTTGAACTGAAGAAGATAAGATGAGATCAAAACCCATCAGATTTTGGCACAAAAGTAGTTCCAATAAAGAAATTCATTTTCTGTAGAGTTTCTACAGATAACTGAAGCACCTTGAAAGAAAAGTTTAAAGCTTACCCGTCGATCTCACAACCCTGGAAGAAAAAATAGGATTTCATATTTTCTAAAATCATCACGAATTGAAGGATTGAGTGAGGATTCATGAAGAAGGAAGGAAGAATGTGAAGAAACACATAAGATTCTCCATAAACCCTTACATAATCAATTTAGACCAAGGACATAGATGAGGAATCGAAAGAGAAAATAAGAGGAGTATCTAAAGCATACCAAGAGAAAAAAGGGAGAGCTCTCGAATGTTCGAATGGATCGTCTGAAGAGATGTGTTAAGTTAAGACGATACACACGTGATACATACGTGAATATTATACATCAGGAGCCACACAAACATAGACACATTCAATACAACATAATACGCATAACAGAAGATGGTTCATTAATGTTAGACCTCGAACCTTTTTGTAAGCTAGGATTATTAATGAGGAACTATTGGCAATTAGTTGTATGTAAATAAGAT
>JANIPN010000218.1:14199736-14210002 GCA_027478595.1 Erythroxylum anguifugum
CGATGGGAATAGTACCTTATATATGTTGTGGATGCTAGGTTTACGTAGATCATTGTGTTTGCATGGGAGTCTAACACTTGATGGCCCGAACGGGCTATAAACAGGTGTAGATGGACCTGGGCCTAGCACAGCCGACCCAACCAGTAAGTACACTTGACTCCTACTTTTATGAGCTGATCAAAGAGAAAGACGATAGGATGTTTCCTACGTACGTCCAATCTTCTAGCTCTTATATACCATTTGGGGCTGCAATTTTACCATAAGCTTTATATATACAAAACATACAAATTAAAACGTGGCCCTTGATCATGATTTCTTCAACATGAATATTAAGTTGTGTAGTATAGGATGTATTGCCTGACTATTATTTACTTGAAATGTTCAGCTTGCGGCTCTTGCGAATCCTAATCATGCGATTTAAAATTCCAAAAGTGCGGCTGTCTTATTGGAAGGTCTTCAAAACTAACAGTATAGGAATATAATTAGCAACTTCTATTTTCTGCTATGGATTTAAAATTCCAAAAGTGCGAATCCTAATCATGCGATTTAAAATTCCAAAAGTGCGGCTGTCTTATTGGAAGGTCTTCAAAACTAGCAGTATAGGAATAAAATTAGCAACTTCTATTTTCTGCTATGGATTTGTTCCAGAAGGAGGAAGTCGTGATAGCTTGGCCCTCTTGGTGTCGTAAAGTAGATGCATGATTTCTCCAAGGAGACACCCAACTAGTCGGCTGTTAGGAGGAAAGAAAATGCTATAATACTTCTTTTTTAGACTCTGGAATATTAGAAATTGATGAACGCCGCATGGAATTTTCCAGGGAAATTACGAGGAAATTGAGTTCCGAGGACTAAGCATCTATACGCGTGTTTAGTGTTGCATTATTATTTTCTCTCTTTCAATTCTTGTGTATCTTCTTTATTCCCTTTTTCTTTTTTTTTTGCCCCCTGAATTGTCAGGTTTAGCGAGAAAATCAATTTGTTCTTTAAGTTTTTATTTGTGTTTAGTGTTTGCGATAAGATTTAGAAGGTTAGTGGTAAATTTCTTAAATTGATAAAAGAGTAAATAGTGCTAAATTCCAAGGATTGAATATAAAATTCTGAATTTTTATTGGTTTAGCAAAACTAATTATTGGAGATATCTATAAACTAATTTAGATATTACTTAATTAATACCTTGAATATATAAATTTAAAATATATTACATATTGCATTTATACTTGAGCTACAAATGCAATATGTAACTTCTCCTATTATCAAAGTGACCAATTTTAAGGATGTGCTTGTTTGGTGAGTACGAGGAGAGAGGAATAGATATGGAATAAAAACTAAAGCTGGTAAGAAATTATGATAGGATGACTTATATTTTCATTCCTACCTTTTTAGACATTGCTCTATTTATCTCAATTATGAAAGGAATGAGAGTCATTCCTCGTATATTTTGAAGCACGTTTATTATTAATGACAGTCCAACGCAATCGAGGGGAATGAGAGTCATTCCTTATATATTTTGGCGCACGTTTACTATTAACGACAGTTTAACACTTTTCTTTATTTACCTTCCTCTTTTATCGCTCTCCAATATCCTCTGTTATTCAATAGAGTATCTTTGATATCATTATTTACTCCTATCCTATGACCCAAAGCAATGCTTGATTTTTTCTGGTTTAGTAAGATTTGGTATTTTTTAACTAATAATATTATTAATTAATTAATTACAATAGAATTAATTAAAAGATAATTCATTCATTAATTAAAATATTGTAATTACTTAATTAATTAAAAATAATTAAAAATAATAAATTAATTAGATACAATATAATTAATTAAAATATAATTTATTTATTAATTAAAATATAATTAATTTTTATTTCTCGATATTTTTTACAAACTAATTACTATCAATGGTAATGATAATCATTCCTTTCTCTTAATCAACCATCATAATTATAACGATAATATTTATCCATGTTCTTCACTATATTCATTCTCATTCTTATTACCATTCTCCTGTACAAACCAACTACCCATGAGTATTTCTTATCCGCTAATACATAGCAACTGATCCCTTATACATAACGTGCTTCAATATTAGATATACGGTACTGGTAACTAAATATCTGTATGCAACCAAAAACAAAAGAAAAAGAAAAAGAAAATCGATATGCAGAAAATGACAAGATAGCAATGGCTAAATGTAGCTGCTTCGTTGATCCCTGTTGTTTTAATATTCAAATTCCACGTGTTAAAAGAGATTTATGTATACTTGCTAATAATGTTCATACTTCATACCGTATCCTTTGGGTGGTCATTTATGAACTAAATTAGGAAGAATTTGCACGGAAATTACACTTTGCAGGCATGATACTAATTTACTTGACATTGACACTTCCTCCTTCGACTCGATTAACAAATCTAAACCATTCATGTCTATTCAAAGAACACGGTCCGTATTATGGCAACCAACATCTGATCACGAATGGACTGCTCGAATTAAAATTCTCTCTTTTGTATTCATTGGACAGTTCCCTTCCACCGGACCTTATAAATGCAGACCTGATTGTCTCTTCGTTTTCCTAAAGACTTAGTTTTCCACCTTCACACACCATAGCTATACTCAGCATCAATCAGAGTAATGCTTTTCCTATCAATTACGTACTTTGCTGTGTTCTAAACTCGATCCGTCTCTCTGATTTTTCTCTCTACTGCTCTATACGTCCTTCTATCTGGATTCACTTTGGACTTTAAAGTCATGACCCCAACTCCATTTCAATTCTTCTCTTCTATGGCTTCCCAGAAGAACATGGGTACTACTTTTCCTCCTAAACGAGGCAAGATCAAAGTTCAGATTTTTGAGAGGATATCGAAGAGTGTTGCCTCTGTGGTGTCTAGAGCAGTTGGAATACTGAAAAGTGAAGGAAGTGGAAGTGGAGAAGAGATATGCACTGTTTCGGCAACCACTCCAACAATTGGAACGATCGAAAACGTTGGATCCTGATGTTTATTCACCGTGACCTTACTTATCAACATATTGGATCTTTGTGATCTATGGTCTATGTCTTAGTTCTCTAAACTGAGAGCTCTCACGTTATTTCTGGTCTTTGTTTCTCCTACTGCATAAGGTAGTTCTTTGTAAAGCAGTATATATATATGTCGTTTTTGTTGGAACTTCACAGCTTTTAAATCTATATCAAGGTGTCTGCAGCTTGAAGCTGTGAGTACTAAAGATGGGTCTTTCTGCTTGACTCATGCAAGTAGTTAATTTTCGAAGGGTTATTTCCTTTTCACAAATATATAAATGTTAATTCTCGGAGCAAACCACCAATTTCAGACGCAGTACTTAATCTTACCCTACTACTCATTAATATAAAAGTTTATAACTCAGTTTTAATGTTCTTAATCTTTGCTGAAGTTCGTTAAAGCAACACGATCCCACCACTTCTTATAGCATGTTTGGTTTAAGGAATAGGTATTTTATTTATGATGTATTTTTAAAATTTAATTATTCTTTTGTTTAGTTTGACTAAAATATACAGAATACCTAATCTTAAGATTAGATATTCCTTAACTTTCAGTAATAGCTAATGACCATCCTCACCTGTCATTAGCTATTCCAAGAATAAAGTCATTTGTTTATGACCTTTTTATCCTTCACTTCATCCCGCAATAATAATAATAATAATAATAATAATAATAACACTAATAATAATAAGAAGAAGAAAATTAATAATAATAAAGAATTTAATAATAATAATAATAAATATAATTAATAATAATAAGAATAATAATAAGTAGAAAATTAATACTAATAATTAATAATAATAATAATAATAGTAAGGATAATAAGAATAAGAATATTTTGATCTTTTTGTTAGTTATTCCTTTATCATTTCAAGTTTATATTTTCAAATTAAACATTGATATATAAATTCTTTAACATTAAATTAAACAAAGTAATAAATATTTTATTTTATTTTTTATCTTTTTTATTTCTAAAAATAACTATTTTATTTCTGACGTATTTCAGACGTTAAAGTAAACTTATGGAATTACGAGGACTCGAGCACAAAAGATCCCACGGAAGCTGGATGACTACCAAATGTATACACATATGGTCAACTCGACCCCACTTTCAAAGATGAAAAGAAACTTTCATTCCTTAACTGAAGTTTTAAATAATTGAAAGGGGCCACTTGTATTTGGTGTGGTATTGCACAGTACTGTTGAATATTAAACTGGCAATGAATGTTGTGCTTGTCGTTGCAATTTGCTTAATGAAGCAACGTGGTAGGAAACCTTATTTTAACTTTGGTTTTGAGAATCGATTTTGCTCCAAGAACTGGGACTTGAGAAGGATTTGATGGGCCAATGTTTCTACATGCTATCCTGACCTGTAATGTATAGTTCTATGAGCAATTTCTTAATGACCCTACTTGGTATTTGACTACATACAGAGGATAAAAGTTTAACTTGGGTCTGGCTCATATGTTACTTATATCACCTACAAATTAGGTGACCTCTCGATGATAAGTGTATGATCAGAAAATTAAATAATACTTGGTAGAAATGCAATGAAAATTAAATGAAGCTTTAGTATATAGAAATCACATTCAATCGCTTAATTTCTCATTGATATAGCTTGGACTTTCTTTGTCTTAGCTTACCTACTAGTCCTCCTTGCGCTAATTAATTAATTAGCCAAACCCCGGGCATGATCAAACCTTTATGGTTCTACAAAGGCGGCTATGTGAATCATTGGATATTCACTATACCTTTTTCACAATTACACATTCTTTCAGTTCATTGGCTTCACGAAAATCCTTGCGAATGTTTTTGAACTACTCAAAGCTATAGCCAAGACTGAAATTTTCTGATAAGCTATTTCGTGTCGATTGCATTTCTCCTATGGTAAAGAGCCGGTAGCAGTTTCAATTGCTTATGGTGAAGAAGTTGGCTTGAAAGAAGAAAAAAAAAGAGAGGAAAACATACATTAATTCGAAGGCCTAGTCTGCGAAAGTGATGCATCTTGGTACAGGTATCATTATCAAGGCTTCTTCAGACTTTAGCTATTTCATCCTTGGTGGTCCATTTCCCTGGCAATTTGAAAAAGAAATATTTACACCAACTACAAACGTTTTCCAATTCAACCCCAAAGGATTAAGCCAACTCTGAATATTTCTTTCGGGGAAAGGATCTTCAAGACAAGATTATTTACCTTGTTTACATCGAAAACGGGCCATTTTGACTGAAAAAGTTTCCTGTCTTATCTGTATGAGCTAACCAATCCTTGTCAGTAAGTCCTTTGACAATGCATGCTCCTGTGTGACGTGTGAGAATCTAGACGATTTATGTCGTTGGAAGTGGAATCTGATATTGGGTGTGCGTCTTTTTCACTTCCCTGGGTTTTGATTATCATACCTTTTGACTGGGCTTACTATTACTTGTAAGAGTTGACATGCATTATTTAGTTGTGTCTCTCTCCAAAAGAAACGCGTGGACAGTACTTTTTTCACCTAAAAATTTTGTTTATTTACAATTTCATAAAAAATTTTTTTGTCATATTATATATGTTAAAGTCAAACCACGGAATGTGGGGTTGATGGGAGGAAAATTCATAGGGTTTGCACGGGCACTAGACAAGCAACAAGTGCTAATAAATGAGAAATATTTAATGAATATCCCAAGTCCCAACAAAACCTCAAAGTGTTTTATTTTTTTGAATCGAAACGATAGGGGTACAGGACTTACATAACTAGTCGGGGAAATGAAACCTCCGATATATCTTCTAACAAAATGGATAAACAACTCACAGGTGAGTTTTGAAAACTATGGATACCAAGTTCAAGAGAACCGGCATAGTGGGCTAGCCAATCCACAGCTCTATTAGTTTGGCGATAAACGTGTCGTGCTCGCACTATCCAATCTCGAGTAAGCAATTGAATGCTTCATAATGTTTTATTGGACATGGGTAACTGACCTAGCAAACAAAGAACTCCTAAAATTTTATTTTTAAGGAAAAACACTTAAATAGAACGTTAAAGAGTGAAAGTTGCACAAATTTTATTCTTAATATTACAGGATAATATTTCTCTACAACAATAAATAGAATGATTAAAATAAACTAAATTAATAAAAACAAAAAGTCACAAGTAATTAAAATTATCTAAAAAGATTATTGAAATGTCTTATTATTTTTCTAACAAAATTTAAAAACTATTATTTCCCTCCCTATTGTATTATTTAGTTATTATATAACATCATTTATTTCATATTTCACTATTTTTCAAGCCACTGATTGTTGTAAAATGATCTCATATTATGATTGAAGAATTAAATGAACAATAATCTTGCAAATATAAAGAATAAAAAAAAAGAAAAAAAAGTTAAACTATATATAAAAATTAACTCTATAAAATTCTGTTCCTTTTGATCTCATTTTATGCCTACAAAAGTGCAAGGTTAATGTGACAACGTGCCTTTAACGTTGAGTACTTCAAATTCAACGAGACATATTTGTTAATGAAATGAAATCTTGTGAGAAGCGATCCATTTTGCTGACTTCAAACTTCCTGCCACACATTCAATTACATTTCGCTGGTGATTGACTAATTGGAGATGGTACCTATCTAATCACAACGACCAATTCTCAAATCACGTCTAGTGGAAAATGAGATGCACTAGAATAACTGTGACTCGGCCTAATGCATGTCTGTAATGAGTTGAAGCTTCAGAGGAAACAATTGAAACGTGTTAATATGATGTTAAGTGTGCAAGTTTATATGTATTGCTACCTTTCTTATTGTTAAAATTTGTGTTAAATTTTGTTTACAGTGTAAGGAGATTTTCCAAATAAAAAGAGGATCATTCTAACTTGCTACTGGACTTATAATTCCAATTTAATTCAAGAATTAAGGCTAAAAACTCATTTAACTACATATGCTTATGTTTTTCTATTAAATATGATGTAAGAAACTTAAAGTCAAATAAAATCGTATCAGAAAATTTTGATAGGTGGCCTTATGTCCTTTTCATACCGAGACTTGCATGTTTATGCTCAAAAATATGTACTTTTTTCTCCAAATAATTATAATTTCTCAAAAAAATGTTATGTGTTAAGATCTATGTTATGGTATCTTGTAAGTTAATTTTGAGCATTATCTATAATGGAACATAGTTGGATATATTTGGAAGTTTTCCTTGGTTGGAACTCTTGAAGATAAAATTACATGAAAGATAAAAATCTAGTGATGATAGGATTTATTTGGGATAATATTGAAGGAGCATTGACTAGCGTAAGGATGATAGGAGGCGACATGGAAGCGTTTTCTATTCGTGTTGGACTACATCAAGGATCTGCTTTAAGCCCTTTGTTGTTCACATTAGTGTTAGATAAACTTATCAAATATATTCAAGGAGAGGTACCTTGGTGCATGTTATTTGCTGACGATATTGTCCTAGTGGATGAAACTAAGGAGTGGTCAATTTCATGCTAGAATGTTGGAGAGATATGTTAGAATCGAAAGGTTTTAGAATGAGCAGGACTAAGACGAAATATTTAGAATGCAACTTTTCAAGAAACCAGATGATACATGAGGCGGTGGTAGCAATTGGAAATGACGTCATACCAAAAAGAACGAGTTTTAAATATCTCGGGTCCATCATTCAGAGTGATGGTAATATCGATGCCGATATAGTATATCGTATTAGATCTGGATGGGTCAAATGGAGAAGTACATCAGGGGTTTTATGTGACAAAAAGATTCCTTTAAAACTCAAGGGGAAGTTTTATAAAACGGTGATCCGTCCAACCATGTTATATGGGGCAGAGTGTTGGCCTGCCAAACGTAGACATACAAAACAGTTGTTGGTAGCAGAAATGCGTATGTTTAAGTGGATATGTGACATTACCAAGAGAGATAATGCCCAGAACTGTGTGGTGAGAGATAGACTACAGGTAACTAGATTTGCCGACAAGTTGAGAGAGACTAGGCTTAGGTGGTTTGGGCATGTGCGTGGGAGGCCCTCTGATGCTCCGGTACGGAGCTATGAGAGAATAACCCTTAGTGAATACAAGAGGAGAAAAGGGAGGCCTTACAAGAACTGAAGGGAAGTGATCAAAAATGATTTGTTAGAGTTGGTCCTTACTGAGGTAGTGGCTAGAAATAGAAAAGTATGGCATGATTGGATAAAGATAAAGGATTAACCTTTAAAGTTCTCTAAAACAGTATAGTAGTTATTAAGAGATGTTGTTTGCGATACGCAGATTATCGCGTAGGAAGTCCAACTCAACGTTTGTTCTCCCTTTTTTAAGTGTAAATCTTGGACAAGGCCTACATGCATTCAACTTGGCTTCCCGAGACAGGTGTGTGGGGACAATAGGATTGTCTTACCTTTAGGGTCTTTGAGAAAGGACGCCTAACTTAATTAGAGACAAGAAAAGTCGGACTTTGCAGCTTATCAGACACTCGCAGATCTGGACTCCATCAGGTATACCTTGTTATTTTTATTTTCATTTATTATGTATTTATTGTAATTTTATTTACATAATAATTTACTGTGCTAGTTTTACCTATTTTCTCTAACCTGCATCACTCTTATATTGTCCTATTTGCATGTGGGTCTATCATAAACAACCTGTCTACTATGTAGGGATAAGGCTACGTACTATCAGACCTTTCCAGACTCCGCTTCATTGCAGGACTTCGGACCGGGTGTGATGATGATGATAATGATGACGAATATCACTGTATCTTAATGAAGTTAATGTGCAGGTTTTTTTGGTAATTTTGGAGCTACAATATATTTTGTGATTGTTCTTATCCATGACAGCCGTAATTTCAATAATTTACGCTATTGTTGGCAGTTGCAAGGGTGGCTTTTGGGTAATTTTCGTTGCCGCAATAGTGTGGATTTTTGGATAGCTACTCTATCGGTTTTTAAATAGAAAAATGAGCATAATATTGGTTATGAGTTCAGCTAGATTTTTTTAGGATTTCATCTATATTGGGCAACTGTATTTTTCTCTAGTGAGCATGATTTTTCTGGGCTATCTAGTTATTGTTTTTGATTGAAAATCTCCAGCAATTATCGTGGGTATTACAACTCCATTGGTTGTAACGTTTTGGTGAAGAAACATTTATTTTGCTAGTGATTCTGTCCAGATTTGTTGCTGGGTTTCTCCATAGGATGTGTGACTTTGTTGGGCTGTCGAATATTGTGTTTTGTGTGAAGAATTTCCAAAAGTAACGGTATTGTTGCAGCTCTTGTGTTTATGATGTTTCGGTGATGAAACGTTTATTGTTTCATTGAGTTTTTATGATTGCGTTTTTGTTGATTTGAGACTGCTGGTTTGATTGATGATTGAGCGCTGTCCAGATATTGTTTTTGTGTGAAAAACATCCAGTATAAGCGTGGTGCTGCAATTGTATTTTTGGTTATGTTTTAGTGATGAAACGTTTGTTCGATTTATATTATTTTGATGCTGTTGTGCGTGGACTGATAGTGATTCTTCTCAATAGTTCACAACATATATTGTTCTACTACTTCCTACACTTTCGGCTGATAAAGTTACATATTTAGGGGAGTGTTTTCATCTCAGGTGTTTTTCTTTGTTTATGTCTTTATTTGTTTAATCACTTGAGTTGTTCTGTAATATCTTACCTCCTAAAATTGTTAAGAGATTAAACTATTAGATTGAGTTACATGAGTTATTTCATTTAAGAATTTACGAGATGCATTTCATACACATGCATAATATTCGTATACAAATATGAATCATGATTTAGAAAACATTGCAAGATATTATATGCACTCAATTGACATATTCCAGGGTATGGAATGAAAATGAATGTGCATTCCCAATGTGATATGAATGTGCATCTCCAATGTTTTGCATTTTGATTTACCAATAACATGAATTGATGGATTATAATTAGTGAATTGAGAATTTATTGTTATAATTGAGTAATTGATGAGGTGATATGCGCATCTAGTCTAAGAAAAATGTTAAAGAGTAAGATAAATTGATATATAGGAATTTAGGTTGATTAGGCCTATGATGTTAGCCCCCGAATTCTTTTCTTATTGACTAAGTATGATTTCAATTAATTTTTAAGGTTTTGATTGATTAATTGTTTAGATTGAATTATTATTTTTGTTGGAGGATTATTGCTTAGATTGATGGAATTAGAAATATTAAATGGAGAAATTAAGATTAAGTTAGGGTATAGTATGGTATAAGTGAAATTGAATAAGTAAGAATGTATAAGG
>JANIPN010000218.1:14329825-14348978 GCA_027478595.1 Erythroxylum anguifugum
AAAAAAATATACCGGATTTCAGATTGGATAAGTCTAAGGTTTCCAACGCGATAGTTTTCTATGTTCACGTTTCGGATGTCGGACTCTATGAAAATCTGTTCTTTGTAATTCGTTCCGATTTGTGTTTCGAAAATTTGTTTCAGTTCGTATGGAATTCGATTGGCTTCCGATTCGTTTTCGCTTCATTTCGTTCTTTGCTCCCACTTGCGTTTTTCGTTTCTGTTTTGTTCACAAGGTTGGGATTTGGAAACGGGTCCCAACATTAAAGCTAGTGGAGCATTTGTTAATTCGCGATGAATGTGATTGTACAAAAGCCTAAGTGTGGGAGTATACATACATGTGGGTTAGTTATATTTGTTAAAATTCCATGTTATGAATCATATTTATTTTTAAAAAAAAAGTAAAAAAAAAGGAAGAAAAAATGTGAATTTGAATAAAAGTATCAAGGAGGAAATGCAATTGTCGTGAAAAGTTGTTAATAGTCTATCCTCCTTAAGTTGTATTGATTGGGTGTTTGAATATATTGCATATGAAGTGGATGTGATTTTGGATAGAGCACATTTTGTGTTATATTCATGTGGATTAAGGTGTGAGAGTTGAATTGAGTTATGGAACATAATTGTTGCATTCTTCAGAGTTGACAGTACCTAGTTTTGAATGAATGTTAACTTGTATACTTAATATTTCCTTGAGTATTACTTTTGCTTTACTAGCTTGATGGCTTTTATGCAACACTAACTAAATTACATCTCCCCTTACCCTTACCCATATTACAACCCTCGAAAAGTCCTTTGATTCATGATTATACATGTGATTTTTAGTGGTAGAGAAATGAACTAATATGCAAAGTTATGGCTTGTTGTGATTGTGAATGGTGTTTGACTGTACCCATGGAAATATCTTGTTTAAACACTTTTTGTCCAAGTTTACCTCTAGATTACTCAGTTTCTAAGGGTGGTGAATATTGATTGATCATGAGTAGAAACTTTGAATATTGAGTTTTTTCTATAGGTTTTGAACGTTATTCATCTTTACTTATGGTTATCTATTTTTAAGAAATGTGGAAAATGAGTAAAAGTTTTGGTTTGTGATTTTGATTTTGACAATTCGCTTGAGGACGATCAAAAGCTAAGTATGGGGGAACTTGATATGTGCTTAAATGTTGATTCATTTGATATACTACACTTAGTGATTAATTCCTTAGAAATGCTTAGGATACTCACTTTAGCTCATATTTGATTTTAGGTACATTTTGGAAGTAAAGGAGCTAAAGTGACCCAAAATCATGTTCATTGAAGCCAATTTTCAATTTCCATATTCACTTGTCTTTGTGGAACAAAAATGATAAATATTGGAGCAAGTAAAAACAAGAAAATTAAGATGATGAAGCAATATAGCTCACGATTATTGTGCATCGAAATTGAATATTTTTGCATGGCCCAATGTGAAATTAAAGGTTAGAAGCAAAAGCATGAAATGACAGCAAGTTGGAAGCAAAACGCGCCAGCAGCTGGAAGCATAAGGAACAAAACACGTAGCATAAGAAACAACATCTACAAACACAAAAGTTGTGCATAGTGTTTGCGAAATGCAAACGTTCAATATTCAGTGCAGAGGCATTTTAACTAAAACGCACAGTAATGAGTAAGGCGCATAGTAGAGGTGGACCAAAAATTAAATCAAAAAAAAGATAGAGGTGCAGAGAATAAAGGGTGGAGGTGTTAGGTTCTTTCTTCATTTTTCACCACCGATACAACTATGGAGATGAAGATTAATGCTTAGAGCATAAAAATAGAGATGGAAGGCTAGCTTCCCAACGCCAGTTCAACGAGAATATCGACATCAAGTCATGGTTAAGCTATTTGATTATTTTAAGGTTTTAATTTCTTTTCAGATTGTTGTATTGTTGGTGTTGATTTGATCAGGTTTTGGGATGAATGAACTTAATACATTATTTTGATTGTTCTATTTCGAACATATTGCTAAAACATTGAATGTAATTCGTAATTGTTACTTTTTATGTTTTTGAGTAGCATCTAATGATCCCATATCGTTAGGAACAACATAACTTAGATTAGATAACCTGAACGTGTGAAGTTATTGCTTTTATTGATCGTTTTCCACATCGTAATGCGGCATCCAAATTAAATCTAGAGATCGTATCCTAGGTTATCCGGTAGTTAGGTTTAATTAATGATCGTATCTTGATTAAACAAAACCTAAAGGAAAGTCGAGATTAGGAGAGCATTCTATTAGTCTCAGATCAATAGTTCGAAGAGAATTGTAAAGACATTATGATGATGAAATATGCTTGATTATGTTTAAGCCGAGATTAAACCTAGAACCGAATCTTACATATATTCGACAGTTTAATCATTTTTTATCACTTGTTTTAATTTGTTTTTGTAACATCCCGTTACCCATGTTAAGGCTAAAATAGTAAATATGAAAGATTTCTGAGAGATTAGAAAACACATTTCATGCTCATGCATTATATGATATATATATACACGTGAATATTGAACTTCTGCATATGAAAATAATTGTACATGCATTCATGAGAAATTTCGGGTATAACTATTATAAATGTGATTATATTGAGAATTGTAGCTTTTATATGTTGAAAACTGATTTGGAGAGTGTATTTAGTGATCCATAATTTTTGGTAAAATTTTGGAAATTTTTGAAAATTTGGGTAATTTTTGTACTATGAAAAATGCTAAGCGGCAAGACAAATGATAAATGGTAGTATAATTTACTGTCAATTGGCAGTGAAAATTTTGATAAATGACTTTGAGATTTAATTACAAGTGTCATTGAAAATTTAGAGACAGTTGGATTAGAAATTGGAGACAAATAGACTAGTCTTAATAGGGGTCCTTATGGGACCATAAGAAAGTGACAAGACACGATTCTTTCACTTGAAAGACCAAAGTAATTGTTATGTCATTCATTTTTAACTCTTGTCTTCATCTTTCTTATGGACTTCTCTTCTCCTTCTTCACGAATTGTGTTGCCACCATCACCAACATTGAACGTTGCTTCCATCTTTCACTTGCTACTTCCTTCATGTTATCTTCTTCATTTCCATAAGAAAACCCAAGCCTTCCAACCTTTAAGATGATGATCATGGGTTGTGTGTGAAGCTAGGGTTGAGAGAGATTTTGAAGATTTTGGAGCAATATCAAGTAAGTTATGCTTTAAATATGATGGATTGGTTTGTGAATGATACTGAGTTGTATTGGAGTTGAGAATGAGGAGGAGATGGAGTAGAAAAGGTGATATTTGTATGAGTTATGTTAAGTTAAGATTTGGAAACAAAATTGGTAGTTGATCTGGAAATTGTAGCAGCAACATGATCTCTGAGTATGCTTCTGTGTTTTAGCCATAACTTTTTCTCTAGTTATCCAAATGATATGATTCTTAGTTTGGATTAAACTAGAGACATATGGCTACATTTTTCATGAAGGCATCGAATTTAAATTTTGTCTTTAAGAGTCCCAAACTTTGACATGAAATTGAGAACTGGACATAGTACATTGTTGGATGAATGTATATGTTGTGTTCTGTTTTGAGTTTATAAGAATGTGTTATATTTTGAGTGTTTGTGATCAAGTAAGGAATATGAATTGTGTATGGAGGATGTTTAGTTGAAATTAGGTATACTTGAAGAAGTTATCCACTTGACATGAGGAGTCAAATAAGTTAGAGAAGTTGGTTTGGAACAAAAGAAAGAAAAGAGAAAAAAGGGGAAAATGTGTGGTCTAACTTCGGGGGAACAAACTGTATTGATCTAAGAAGATTTTGATAAAATTTTCTTCATGAAAGTTGTAGGTCTTTCTTTTATCTTTCCAACAGTATATAGCATGAAATTTGTGAACATCGGAGTAGAAAGTTATGATCATTTGAAGTTACTAATCCACTTCTAACCAAGCCATCATCTGATTCCCTTTTGACCAAGCCATCGTCTGATCCACTTTTGCACCAAGCCATCGTCTGATTCATCTTTGACCTAGCCATCGTCTGATGCATCTTTGACCTAGCCATCATCTGATGCATCATTCACCAAGCCTTCGTCTGATTCATCTTAGACAGACTTCTTTCGTCTGACCCATCTACCCTTTGGAAATTTAAGATTTTGATCCTCTATATGGAAAAATCTCTCTTTAAGGTCTTCATAAAAATTGTAGATCTCGAAGTCTTCTTTGAAACTGTCCGAAGAAGATCTTAATTCGATATCTCTAGTGAAAGTTATGCTAATTGTTCCAAGATAGTTTCAATATGATTGAGGACAAAATCATGTTTTATTCTTTTGGCCATAACTTCATCACCCGACCTCCAAATGACCTGGTTATTGAATCAATAGGTTCCTAACACATTATTTTACCTCTCCATGAAAATTGATAGCATTCTGAACTGATTTGAAAAAGATTGATTGATGGAAAGTAAGGGAATCCGTTGAAGTAGTATGAACTGGTATGAATTCACTGAACATGGTTGGGTATTTCGGTTATATCTTATTCTGTACTCATCCAAATGGGATGATTTTTAATTTAGAGTAAACTAGAGACATAGGGGTATAAATCATATAAAGAAGTCAAATTTAATTCAGTCTCTAAGACTTTAAATTGCTAGATGGAAGTTGAGTATAGCGTACTGTTTCAGAATGAGAACAGTCTGAAAATATTTGGGGCATAACTTTCGGATTACTGAATCAAATTGAACGATTTTGGTGTCATTAGAAGCTTAAGAGATAGTAGAACAATTTTCTAGAAGAGAGTATTGCCAAATAACTTTATTTTCATTTTCTGATTGAACGTGAACAGTAGAACTGAAAGTGTATTTTGGAAAAATCTGAAAGTGAGCCAATGAGAAATGAATTGTGATTTTTAATGGTTTTGTTGAGGTATAGACCTAAGTACAAATTATACTTAGGTGAGTTTTGAGAGGGAATTGATTTTGGGACAAGAATAATGGAATAATACCTGGGATTGTCATGACATGCATTGTACATATTGCATATACATACATGTGCATTATTAAACACTTATAATTGTGCAAATTGTGATATATGTGTATGTTATTTGATATAGAGGAGCAACAGGAACATCAACCTCCAGACATTGCCGGAACTTCTAGGCATTAGCTTTGGGAGCAACTTATGAGTAACCTAGACGGTTTCTCTCAATTACTGTTTGCTTAAATTGTGTTTTAAATGATAGATGAATGTGATTTGATTGTGATGATTCCGAACAATGAAGGTCCGATGACTATGATATGTAAATGAGATATTGAAGTGCTACTTGTATGTGAATGTGACGAACTATATGTTATCTGACATGATTGATTGTGACAGATGCATTCCATACACGAATGATAATCAGATAAAGACAGTTGTGACCAGAGTAGCCACCGAAAAAGAGCTTAAAGCTTAGATTGTGAAAAAGAACCTCGAGCTCAGAAAGTGATTAAGGGCCAAAGGCTCACTATGTAAAATGAGCCCTATATCCCCATCGGATAAGGGACAATTATCAATGAGCCCGGTATCCAAAATAGATAGGGACAGTTTAGGCACTCGGTCACAACAACATAATAATTAGAAAAGAGTCACATGAGCATTTCATATGCATTTTGTTAAGTATATTTGATTGATTGAAATGCAAAAGTGCCTATGCTTAAGTAAAAATGTGATATGTAATCAATTATGAGAAAATATGAATATATGTTATGTGAAATGATGTGTTGCATGAATTGAGTGTACCATCGATGATGGTTACCTCATTGAGTTCGCAAAACTCACCAAAATTGTAACGTTGACTTTTCAAGACTGAGAGACAACTCTAGCTATTGAGAGACTTTACCAGCAGTGTACACTGGTGATTTGGGAAATGAAGTCATGGCTCAAAGGTCGGTTAGCTGGGTTTTGGAAAAATTAGATAGACTTTGCATATTTCCTCTTTCATGTAGCACTTTTGTAGTAGAATTTGATGATGTACTTATAAGAAATGTTGAAAGACATATTGTAGACCTTTGGGTTTTTTGAAATGAAATGAGAAAATTTTGGATTTTAAAATATTGTGACTTTCTTATGATGCTTATAAGTGAATAAAGTTAAATGATGTCAAGTTAAGTGAATGTAGTGATCGAACGTAGCGTACCATTATCGTAGGATATGGACTGGAATGTCCTAAGGGTGTTCTAGTATGTACCCTACGGCAAGGGGGCGCTACAGTTTTCAATAGTTTACTTTTATTTTATTTTCTAAATTTCTAAAAATCCAAAACCCCCTTTTTATATTTTCCTTGCATCAAGTAATTTCGTTACAGAAATTAACCAAACATTTCCTATAGATTCAATCCCGACTCACCATAACTACAAATTTTAGTATGCAGAGCCAAGAAAATTTTGCAGTGCACTCGACACGCGCTATTAAACCTCAAGGAAGAATTGAGGTTCATACCTACATGTCACTTTTGTGGAGTTATCGGGCACATAAAGTCGAAATGCTACAAGTTATTACAAATGATATTTCGAAGGGCTCAAAATACACTCTCCATTAAATTTCCAGCAGCAACCTAAGATACCAAAGTACACTTGGGTTCAAAATCCATGAAGGGCACTTCACATAACGGTTGGTATTTTGACAGTAGATGTTTACGTCATATGATACGAGAAAGGAGCTACTTGACCGATTATCAAAGTTGTGTAGATGGACTAGTGACTTTCGGTGATGAAAAGAAGGCTTCAATCATTGGAAGAGGGACACTTTGCGTGGATGAGATGCCAGATTTCAACAATGTTCTTCATGTTGATGGGTTAAAGGCAAACTTGGTAAGTATAAGTCAGCTTTGTGATGATGGATTATTGGTTAAATTTACAAGTGATGAGTGCAGGGTGTTAACCAAACAAAGCGAATGCTTTATGAGTGGCAAACGATCAGCGGATAATTATTATATGTTACAAGTCACTGCTTCTTGTAAATCAGCCTCATATGATGACAATATAAATCTATGGCATCGAAAGCTTGGCCACATCAACTATGCACTTATTAGCAAGTTAAAGAAATTTGAAGCTGTGAGAGGTTTGTCCACAATGAACAAAGAGGATAAGGTGGTGTGTAGTGCATGCCAAATGGGTAAAAGACAAGAGTGCCATATAAAAACGGTTACACATGTTACATCCTCATGCATATTGGAATTAATTCACATGGACTTGGTTAGTCTAACACAATATGCTAACATTGGTGGCATGAGATATTTTTGACTTTTGTTGATGATTATTCTATATACATTTGGGTATCTTTCCTAAAAGAAAAATCATATGCGTTTAAGGATTTTTGAAGCCTATATGTGAAGGTCATGAATCTAAAAATATGACACCCTTGAGGATACGATCATATCATGGAAGAGAATTTGATAATGTTAACTTCAACGATTTCTGTGATAAACACTGTATCATACAAGAATTTTCAGCACCCAAAACTCTATAACAAAATGGAGTTACGAAGAGGAAGATTCGTACCATTCAAGAAATGGCCAAATCTATGTTGAATAAAAGAAAAATATCATTGTTGTTTTTAGCTGAAGTAGTGAACACGGCATGCTACATATGTAACAAAGTTCATCCCAGAAGTGTCTTGAATAGGATATCTTATAAACTTTGGAAGGGAAAGAAACCAGATATAAGCTACTTTCATTTTTTTAGCAATAAGTGCTACATTCTTAGAGATCGGGAACAACTTGGAAAATTTGAAAGAAAGAGTGATGAAGGGATCTTTCTTAGATATTCAATTCATAGTAAAGCATATCGAGTGTTTAACCAAAGAACCAAGAAAGTGACGAAATCTATAAATGTTGTGATAGATGATGTGTCTCAATTAAACGATAAAGTGGCAGAAGAGAACTTGCAGAACTAGCCTTGCGAACCAACTCAAACATGCAATGAGACAAGAACTAAATATTGCCCAGATTTGTAGTTAGTTGTTGCTGATGAAGAAATTGTCCGAACAGAGGAGCTATCAGTTACTTTGGATGATGAAACTACTAAGACACTTGATGCAAAAATAATTCCTTTGAATAATCAAAACTCGAGAGAAAATGATTTAAACAGGGATCTTCCTTCATGGATCAGAAGAAGTCACCTAGTTAATTGGAGAAGTTAGTGAGAGAAGAAAAATAAAGGAAAGAAAAAGAGTAGATTATCGAGAACTCGTGGGACTTTTATGTTACACCTCTTCATTCGAGCCTAAAAATGTTAAAGAAGCCTTACAAGATGAGTTCTAGATAGTAGCTATGTAAGAAGAATTGACTTAATTTGCTCGCAATGACATCTAGGAATTGGTGCCAAGACTATTTAATATGAATGTGATCAGAACAAAATGAGTTTTTTCATAATAAAACTGATGAAAAAGGCAATGTGACCTGAAATAAAGCAAGATTAGTGGCTCAAGGTTATTCTCATATTAAAGGAATAGATTTCGATGAAACTTTTGCATCAGTGACACGGATTGAGTTGATTAGACAACTTTTTGGTATAGCTTGTGTGAAAGGATTCAAGCTCCATCAAATGGATGTAAAAAGTGCATTCTTGAATAGGTTATACAAGAAGAGATATATGTTGAGCAATCGAATGTTTTTGTTGATTCAGTTCATATTGATCGCGATTTCAAGCTTAAGAAGGCTCTGTACGGTCACAAACAAGCTCCAAGAGCTTGGTATGAAAGGCTAACTCAGTATCTCATCAAACACGGTTATGAATGAGGTAGTGTTGACAAGACCTTATTTTAAAAAAAAGTCTGATCTCATTTGAAGATTACACAGATTTATGTTGATGATATTGTGTTTGTTTCCACTCATCCAAAGGTGTTAGACGAATTTGTTAATAAAGCATGAATTTGAGATGAGCATGGTAGGTGAGTTAAATTTATTTTTGGGTTTGCAAATTAAACAAGTGAAGGATGGTATTTTTGTATTTCAAACTAAATATGCAAAGAATCTAGTGAAGAAGTTTGGTCTTGAGAATGCTCAGCATATTAGAACTTCTATAAGTGTATCTACTAAGTTAAACAAAGATGAAAATGGCAAAAGTGTTGATGTAAGTTTATATAGAAGTATTATTAGTAGTCTATTGTATTTAATTGCAAGTATACCAAGTATTTGTTATAACATTGGAGTATGTGCTTGCTATCAAGCCAATCCTAAAGAGACATATTTAACAGTGGTAACGAGGATTATTAGGTATGTTAGTGGTACTTCTGAATTTGGGATTTGGTATTCATGTGACTTCACTTCCTATTTAGTTGGGTATAGTGATGCGGATTGAGTTGGAAACTTAGACGATCGAAAAAGCACCTCAGAGGGTTGTTTCTTCTTAGGTAACAATATGATTCCGTGGTACAGTAAGAAGCAAAATTTCATCTCATTGCCAACCGCAGAAGCGGAACATATTACTGCAGGTAGTTGTTGTTCACAACTTCTTTGGACGAAACAAATGTTAGAGGATTATAGAATGGATCAAGATGTGTTGACGATCTTGTGTGATAACAAGAGTGAAATAGATATCTCAAAAAACCTAGTTCAACATTTGAGAATAAAATACATCGACTTGAAGTATCATTTTATCTGAGAGCTTGTAGAAACCGAAGTTGTTATTCTTTCATATGTGACAACTAAAAAGCAACTGGTGGACATTTTTATGAAACCTCTTGATTCAATCAGGTTTTAATTTCTTCGAGGGGCTTTGGGACTATGTGTTTTGTAGTTCTAATGTACTATAATTGTCCTTCAATTTCATTTTTTAAAAAGGGAAATTAAAAAGACAAAATCCCTAATTTTATCTTTCATTTTTTGGTTTGCTATCGACCCCCCCCCCCCTTTTTCCCTCCTTTTTTTTCATTTGTTTGAAATTTCCCTTTTCATTTAGTTTGACTCTCTCATTCACATGTCTTTTGGGCCTCTCAATACATTGTCCTTTTCTTTTGGCTCTCTCTCTTGGATTTCTCTCCACCAATGTCACCAACATCATCTTCACTGGGTCTTCTTCTATTTGGAACAACTAAGCAAGCCTAAACATAAAGCTTCATCTTCTACTGTAGAGAAGTCACTGTCTACCCCCATTCCCTCCACCGCCAACCCTACTCTGCGTTCTAGTGGTCTCCAATAACACCCAACGCGTAGGAGAATGATTACTGGTGTTGGATCTTCATTGAAGGTGCCCATTGACATTCCTAACCCCTCCTTTGTTTGGGACCAACCATCGATACATGATGATGCTTTGCTTGTGATGTATTCCATGGTATAGGACCCTGATCCTAATTTTGAAGAAGCTCTGATTGAGACTTTTGTTCCTATCTCTATAGTTGAGTCACCACCTACTGCCACTCACTATGTTCCTCAAAAATTGACCAAACAATTGGCTCAAAATTCAATTTGACCTCCTCGCAGATTCTCTCAAGTTAGAATGTTAATTGATAATGCTATGTCATATACGCTTTACACTTCCACTGTAGCACAGAAATGGGATTCCATTGCGAACACCGAGTTAGTTCTTGATCATCCCATAAATTTGGATGAATTTCAACAATTTAATTTAGATATTATGTTGATTGAAAGAAATTTATTGAATGTTGCGTTATTGTCATAACATTATAACTCTACATTGGTGAAAGAATTCTATTGTAATCTGGATAAAGATATCTTGACTGATTATGCTTTGAGTTATAAATTGGTGTATATGAGGGGTAAATTGGTTCAATTTGATCTCAATAGGTTGAATTTATTTTTGGGGTTCGATAATCTGCTTGGTGATCGAGTATATGATGATGATTAGACTGTGACTAATGATATAATGGCAACTGTGTTAATCGGGGGTAAATTAACAGTATGGCCATCTTCCTCTGCTTTGCATGTGTTTGTGTTGACGCAAAAATACTTTTTGATCTATAAGTTGGTGTTGGCAAATTGGTTGCCTAGTACGTATGTGGTTTATATTTATCCGACGTAAGCTAAGTTAGTTTATGCCATTGGTACCAGGGAGAATTTTAATTTGTAAAGAATCATAGTTGAAGCAATGCTTGCGATTTGTAGTAAGTCTCACTCTTTATTATACTTTCTGTGTTTGATTACACAATTTTTATATGCCAATGGTGTTCCTCAGTTGACTTCAAGTGTTCTTAGGCCTGTGACACTAATGAACATTTCGCCTCAAATCTTGAATGTGAATAAGCAAGCTCGGGTGGTGGATTTGCCTTATTGATCGTCTGGGCCTTCTGATGCTTCGACAACTTCATCTATCATTCCGCATGTTGCTCTGTGTAATGAATTTGATCAGATTGGGGGCATTTTTCAAGTGGGGTTAGATGCACTCCGTCAACTAAAACAGCAAGTCCTTCATTTCTCGGTTGATTCCTAATTGTGCTTTTTGGCATCTTTTGTCCTAAGGGGGAGAGCTATGGTTTGGGAAACATGTTTTAGGAAAATCTGTTTGGATGCTTTGTTGATTGTTTCTGTTAACCTTAGATATTTTTGTATTTGGATATTTGGTTATGTGAACTTGATGGAAGTTTTTTGGATCTTGATGTTTGATTAAGAGGGAGTTCCCATGTGCTTTGTGACCTTGATGGTATGCATCCAATTACCTTCTAAAGGGGAAGTTTGTGACAAATAATGCCAAAAAGGGAGAGATTGTTAAGATATGTGTTATGATTTCTTATTGTTTAATTTTGGGCATTATTTGAAATTGGATTTAGTTGGACATACTTAGAATTTTGTATTCTATCTAACATAGGACTCTTTCAAGATAAGGTTGATTAGGTTTAAAATTCTAATTAAGATAGGATTTAATTAATAGCCTATTTTGTTGATAATAGTTATCTAAGGCAGTCGAATTATTGGAGATTTGATTGACTATTTTGCAGCTGGATTGCTGTTATGTTGCGTTTTCTCTAGTTTTAAACGACCATTGTTGGATTGTTTTTCATTGTTGAGTGTGTGTAATTGGGCAACTGGTTTTCTCTGGTATTTGCATGATTTTTGTTGAGCTGTTCTTGGTCGATGATGTAACACCCCCTATACGGATCCTACAACCATCCACACACATAGCAACCAAATTCTTGTACGTGCATTCAAGGTATACAATTCTATTCAATGCTATACATATACACATTACAAAAAACTCCCCAATGCTTAACATTATCATTTAACAGTAGTAATACATCTTTACATTTATATGGTAATCCAAAAGAAAACATACAATTTCCTTTCTTCATTACATGTGTAATCATTTATAACTAAAAACACGTTCCAAAAGTACATTTTCTTTTATCTATTGGCCTTAGTCCCATCAGATGTTCCTTGTACTTCACTCCTATGACTTAGACCTACACGGATTAACACTCGAGCTAAGCTTGAAAGCTTAGTGGGGAAAACACTTAGTTTGGATGACTACTCACTACAGTCATGCACCAAGCACACACATTCAACAATATCACAACTCATATACTATAAATTCACATTCATGAACCAAATATTGATATTCAATGCTCATGTAAACAAGATGGCGTACTTAATCAAAGTACATAATGCAAATATGCTTTAACATATTATCCATATATCGAAAATGCACATTTATAAGCCAAATATTGATATTCAACGCTCATTGATACAAATTATCAATATCATTACATATCATTACAATTCATCATTACAACCAATAGAAATGCTCATCGATACCAATTATTGATGTTGTCATGTTGTATTTCTTATTTATGACTGTTAAGTTTCCTTTCTGTGTTAAGCCTACATATTTTCTGTAGGTGTGGATAACGGATACTGTGGATATCTGAAGATATCAAACTGTGGATATCCAAAGGTATCAACTGTCGACACCGGTGTCAACTGTAGCAGCTGCATTGCAACCCTATAGGCATGCCTATCTATTCACAGCCAAAACAATAGAGCAGGCACTATAACGTTTCCTTTAAGTATTTGCAAATTTAACAATTCATATATTAACAAATCATATGATATACATTTCAAGTCATAAAATCTATATTTGTGTTCATACATACTAGTCATAACTAATCACCATTAGAAGGGTATCAAAATCATACTTGTATAATCATACTATACACATATGAGCAATACATACACAAATAAATCATTTTATGTACATTTAAGTTTTCTTTGGAATGCGTTATGCTTAATCTTAAATTCCAATGTTCAATCACCCAATTCATATATGACAAGTCCTATTTTATTTATTTCTAGGCGTTTTAAAATTTTCACACATTCATAAAGGTAAGATGCAGTAGAAATCAGAACCAAAAACAATGCCACGGTCGTGACAGACACTCTCTCCATTCATACCACTAGTTGTTCCTTAATATGCATACAGAAAAAGTCAGAATTGGGTTTCTAGGTCTTCTACAAAGTTTTTCCTCTGTGTCTATAGTTTCTTTAGCACCAATAATTAGAAAATTTGGAATTCTAAATCATGAGATATAGGCAAAATATCATATGCTACTCCAAACCAAGGGCAACATTAGGTCACCTTTTTTTATCTCAATTTCCAAGGTCACAGAACTAGAATTAAGTTAGAGTCCCTTCTAGAGATATTTATCTCTATGTCTTAGGTTTCATATGTAGCTAAAATCAAACAATTTGGAGGTCTGTAGGCTAATTTATGACTCAAACAATGTGACTGACTCAAAACTAGACAGAATTCCACTACACGATACTATCTTGTCATATACAACCAAGTTCATGCAAAGTAACACCAAAATAACACCAAAGCAAAATCCGAGAAACAATTAGACATCCAAATGAATCTTTATATCTATTCAATCATACACAAATATAGAAATCAACTAAGTGAAGTTCTAAACCTCAAAATTGACAAAGTAGGTTTTCTATTGCCATTCTTTCCCTTCCTCTTTAGCTTTGCTTGACTCACCAAGTGAAAAATGACTGGATGAAGAAGGTGAAACGGAGAGGAGAAAAAAATTGAAGTTAAGCTATCAAAGTTTTGTCCATCTTCTCTCTCCATATGCCTTTTCATGAATTTTTTAATCTTAGACACATGTTTCAATCCCATTGGTCTATTTGTCACAATCTTATTGGACCATATGTTACAATCCCATTGGACCACGTGTTATAATTATATTAGGCCATGTGTTAAAATTATATTGGACCATGTGTTAAAATTATATTAGACTATGGGTTACAATTCTATTGGACCATGTGTTACAATTCTATTGGACACACATGCTTTATTATTATTGATTACACATGCCTTAATCCAATTGGTTCATGTGTTAACTTTAGAAAAATTGCATATTAGTCCTTCTTCTTCTTTACTTCCCATATTGACCTATAATCTTATAAATTAATTTCATTCCCCTATGTCTTAATTTTCTAATGTAATAAATTTCATGAATTTGGTTAATTATTCCGATAGTTATACCCAAACTACTATAGACTGTTCAGCATCCATAACTCAACTTCAAAATAGAATTCAAAACTCATAAAGGCATAATCATATTTCAGTTCCCTCATAAATATTTATACCTATGTCTCTAATTTAATCTGCAATTGAAATCATCCAATTTGAAGGTCTACAGGCCAAGATATGGCAAAATTACATAAATATGTTCAGTGCAACCTATCCATTTAGTGAGGTACACATCCCAAATCAGCTAACTTCAGTCTTATCATACAAAAGCAACAAAAAATACATCCAATTTAACCAAAAACACCCTATTTACTTATGGAATACTTCTTTTTATAAATTCTCCTCACATCACATTCATAAATCCAAGCAAACATATCAAAAAATTTCATACATATTTCATGTTTAAGTATGTATGTCTATGTTAAAGCAAACAAATTATTCGTTTACCCATGTCTTTTACATTAACAACCATTATGTCTCTTATTATACTTAGATGCGCTTAATTCATTATGTTCACTTCTTAACACCATAAACATACTATAATACTTCTAGGGTATATGTTAGGACGTTACATATGAGGTTATGATGTGCGAAAAACTCTAGGAGCCTTTATGGATTTTGCAACTCCAATTTTTGTAACATTTTGGTGAAGAAACGTTTATCTTGTTGGTGAAGAAAATGTTTGTAACGTTTTAATCACTTGAGTTGTTTTATTTCTTATCTTTATTGATAAATGTTGTTGAGAAAATCCTTTATTGAGATTAGCACGAGTAGGTCGTGTTATTGGAAGTGATTTACTTTTACAAAGTGTGAGGACGAGGGATAATGTCAAGGGTTGAGTGAGTCGAACCAATAAAGCCTTGTATAAAATTATTGTCGTTAATGAAAGTATTAAGATGGGTGAGGACCCCGCAAATATAGGCAAGAAAACTTTTAATTGTTGCGGCTTAATCATAATTTGTGTGAAACTATACTATTTGGGATTTTCAATTCATAGGTCTTGAATTTGATAAGAAAGGATTTCATTAATGGTATCAATTTATGTCATGAATTTGATAAGAAAGGATTTCATTAATGGTATCAATTTATGTCATTCTACTATTACAAGATTTGTGACTAACTTCTTATCACTTTAGTGTTTTATTCTAATGAATAAGGAGTTGAGAACAATGTTTACAAATGATAAGTGAGTTGCATCTCAACATGCCAAATCTAATGCTAGGTTGGAGATTTCTAGAATTATACTTGAAAATCATGAATTTTGGTCTTAATATCAATTTATCATCCGAGTTTGTGAGCATTTTGTAAGAGTACTTCGTTTGACTGATAGTGACAAGAAGACAACAATATGTTGTTGTTATAATGTCATGGGGAGAACGAAGGAAGCAAACAAGGCTAGTACACACCTTATCTTACAGTTATCAGTAAAAGATGGGAAAGAAAACTTTACTCTCCATTATTTGCATTTAGGGTTCTTCTGAATCCTTATTTCTATTTTAGACTAGTTTTTACAAAGAAAACTATAGTTAATAAGGAAATACTATGAACTATTACAATAATTGTTGCCCATGAGATGATGTGAGATCTCCTAAGCTCATAAATGGATGTTTATAAGGATGCTTTTAGTGATTTTAAGATGTCCATTATTATTCGTCAAAGAGATAAACTTAATCCATGTATATTTTTTTTTCACTTTTATTACTTATTGGAAATCAATCATCACTTTATTTTGTTTGTAAGGTTACTTTTGTTGTCTTACAATTGCTTGGTAGGACCAATTCGAAAATGGTGTTTTAGAATTGCAAATATTTGCAATTTGAATTATAAGTTAATGTGTGAGTGCAATAGGATATGAAAAGTATTGTGGCATATTTGAATTCATCCATTTCAAGAAAAGGAATAAATCGGAACACAAAATATTGAACGACTTGGTCTTTTTCTATATTTAATTTTATTTGTTTATTAGGACTCTTAATAGAACAAGTAGTTATGTACATCAAATTTGCCTCGATGATATCGTTCTTTTAATAGATTGAGTTTCTAAGGAACCGAATTTGATAAATGAGAGTGACTTAGAAGATAATCTTTGATAAGAAAGTATTGACATGTCATTTAGTACATTGAATTTGAACAATGGTGATGACGAGACTCTTTTTAATGATAAAATTTTTATACCAAATGAGAATTGAAGCCAATATGATTTGAGCAAATATTCAATTGAATAAAGTTCCATGTTTTTCATTTCTTCTCTTCTTTTAATTTAACTTATATTTGATACATATGATAAATTATATATATGTAATACACATATAAAGCTTTTAATTATAAATATTTTTGTTTTAGGTTTCGCTTTTAGTTGATTATTTCCTTTATATGAACTCTATTTGTAATACTTATGGAGTCATAAAAAATTATTATTCTTTATATTTGATGTTTTGATGTAATTATTTTTATTATATGACAAAATTGTAATATTTTAAGTATTTTGTATTATCATTAGTTTTATATTTGTATGATGATTAAACGATATTTTTTATATTAATTACAGTTATTGTTTATATGTAAAATATATTAAATGTAATATCGATATAAATAAACAAATTTTTGTTATTTTAAAATTCCATTATTATGATTTTTGGAGAAATGATTATGTAAAATTATAAATTATATAATATATTAAGGGAATATTTTGTAATTTTAAAAATTTAGGAGTTATTTTATATTTTTAAAAATTACTTTAACCGGTATATGCCAAAACAAATTCAATAATAGTACTAATACAGTATTCATAACATTAGTTTGTAATAAATGAATTTATTTATTTTATATAAAAAAGAAGTTTAAGAAAAAAATTAAATATTCACCTAGCTTTTCTCAAAATAATTCATTAAGAATAAAAATATTTTAAAATATATAAATTACTAATTATATTAAATATATTATTTGATTCAAATTTAAATTAATAACTGATCTAATTTTGAGTGACTTAAACGTTGGAACTGTTATTTAGATTTTGCTTTGTATTTTCTTGATAATTACGGACAAGATGTAATACTAAAACAATTGATGACTTAAATCTCAACTAAAATAATAATTTCCCTTGAAATATAAAACAAAGACTTGTTGAAAAAATGAGTAGCGTTGGAATTTACATGCATAACTAGCAGATAAGTGTGGCTTCATTTCCTGTAAATAAGAGAGGGAGTGAGAAATAGAAGAAATGAGACTTGCAGTTGGCGTCGCAAAAGCTGTCCAAAAGCAGCGATCTTTATTGTCTTTTCTCAACTCACTTTCTCGATTCTTTTCCCAACCTCCCTCCCGATCCGATCGGTACCCATTCCCGCCACCTGCAATCCTTTTTTTTTTAATTTCATTTTGGTATTGAATTTTTTATTTTAAAAAAATCTAACAGGCCTAGTTTTGGCATCGCCTTCGACATCGACGGAGTGATTCTTCGCGGCGAAAGTCCCATCGGCGGCTCTCCACAAGCTCTCAGGCGCTTATACAACCACTCCGGTACAATAATATACCCCATCATCATGTGACCAACACTTGCTCTTATTTATTTTGCCTGTGATCAGAACTGTATGTAATATGTTGGTAAAAGGTAGAAATCAAGAATTTAGTTTTGGCATGTTTGAGGATACTTTACAGGTGTAGTAGTAGTTGAGTGATGGATGTAATGCGTGTTCAATTTCCTTGCGCAGGTGCTTTGGAGATTCCTTTTGTTTTTTTGACAAATGGTGATTCTTTTTTTTAACTTCCATGTCGTTTCTTCTACTTGTTTTGGTGTCATTTGGTTCAGCTTTGAAGTTGTTATTTTTTTTAACTATGTGGTGGTTCTTAATAGGTGGTGGTTTTCCTGAATCAAGAAGAGCTTCAGAGTTGAGTAAACTTCTGGGTCTCAACATTTCACCTTTGCAGGTACTTTTTGTCATAATATATGGGATTTCAGATTTATCTCCACTTCTTTTTTGTGGTAGCTTTTAAAATGATGGAAGCAATACTCGGTTTATCTTGATAATGCTGCAGGTTGTTCAGGGTCATACTCCTTTCAAACAGCTGGCCCATCGGTATGTATTCTGAATAGTCAAATTACTGAGTTTTGAAAGACGTATAGCTTTCGTGTTAAGTAGAATTATTGATATTTTCTATGACAAACATGTCATCTCTGCCATATGGTTATAAGAATGTAAAAGTAAAGGAAAGAATAAATGCTGTGATAACGTACTGATATACTTGTTTGCGTAAGCAGTAGAAACATGTAGGTCCTTAAAAGTAGATTCTAGAATGCATATTTTACATGTTTGCATAGCAGTATTCTCGAGGTTACCTGATATTTGTAAGTGGTAGACATTTCCCGTTTGGCCTATTGAATTCATGTTTAAGCTTTCTTTGGCCAAAATGTTATTAATAATTTAAGGACTCAAAATGCTAGGACAACATATTTGATGGCTTGTTATGCATTATGATAGTGATTAGGATGTCCATCACATAATAGAAAGTGTGTAGTTCCAACTTTTGAATAATCAAGTTGTCAAACCTTTACCTAGTTCGGTCTCATTCTATTTAGGATTTTGCTTTCTAAGCTTTTCTGTGTGAATTACTTAAGATATATAGGTTACCCCTGTTATGGATGCATTCGTAGGAGTTTATTAAGGATTCTAAATCCTTGCTTAGTTAGGAATTCTAGTTAGCAGTTTTA
>JANIPN010000218.1:14349078-14372093 GCA_027478595.1 Erythroxylum anguifugum
AGCTTGTTAGCCCGTGCTGATTCAGTTCGTACAGACCAACAAGTCGATTTCTTTACTGCAGGGTTATCCGAAGGGATCCGTATGGATGTAGAGATGCAGAACCCACCCAATTTGGTTACTGCTATGAATTTAGCAAGAGCCTTTGAGAAGAAACAGCAACTAACAAGAGTCAGTAGCAACCAACGCAACTTCTGGAATAACTCCAGACTTGCTTCTCCAACTCAAGCTGAAACCAAACCAACTACAGGTTCAGGTGGGACAGCTGTACCAGCTTTTAGTGGCGGAAGTGTATCCACTCCTTTTGTCAAAAAACTATCTAGGGCGGAATTGGCTGATCGAAGGGCAAAAGGACTTTGTTATAATTGTGATGAACATGTTGGACATCAATGCAAGAAACTATTTTGGTTGGAACTAGAAGCCACAGGGGAAGGAGACTCAAAGGAAGAAAGTACTCCGCCAATATCCTTACATGCTATTTCTGGACTTCAAGCTTGAGGACAAGCTTTTTATGGAGGAGGGGAGTAATGTTATGGATGCATTCGTAGGAGTTTATTAAGGATTCTAAATCCTTGCTTAGTTAGGAATTCTAGTTAGCAGTTTTATTAAGGATTCTAAATCCTTACTTAGTTAGGAATCCTATTAGCAGTAGGAGTTTGTTTAGCTAGTTGGCAGTAGGAGTTGTTTAGCAGTAGGAGTTTGTTTAGCTAGGAGTTCTAGTCCTATTAGTCTTCTTAATTGTAAGGAGATTACCCTATAAATAGGGAGTTATTCAGCAATAAAAGATCAAGCAAAGATTTATCTCAATTGTTCTGTGAGGTTAAGACTCTCTCTAACGAGTCTTGAGGTCCAGGGCTCCCTTCGACGAGTCCTTTTCTTCTATCACCATAGGTTCCTCAAGGGGAAGAAATCGTAATAAGGGCAAGGTCACAGGTTCTGAAGGAGATATCGTAGTTCATCGCCCCGTGACTCGATCCTTGACTCACGAACATAACACCCCATTGAAGGACCATGCACTGACCAGATTTTGCCCCCAGATTAGGCATCACTAATACAAAATGCTCTACATGAAGAAATATTTAGAAGTTTAAATACAACAACTATTAGCCATGCGTCGAAATAGAATAGCTTGAATATTGTGTGAAGAACTCTTTTCCAGTTTTCGATATTTTGATGTTTGAGTCTTTTTTTTCATTAAAAAAAGTCTTGATTAAGCAGATTTAAGAATGACCTCGTTGTTGCTGTTGGAAAAGGAGAACCCGCTGCTGTACTGTCTGAATACGGGTTTAAGTAAACTTTTGGCCCATCTTATTTTAAAATTTCAGAAATTTCCATAACAGAAACTCTTTGGGGTGCCCAGAAAGTGTGCTCTTGACTGGCTTTTACATGTATACATGCAGAAACGTTCTTTCTGTAGATGACTACGCATCTTGCTTTGATGGTATTGATCCACTTGCACAATATAAGATGTGCACAACTACTGCTAAAAAGAGCAGTACAGAGGATATGCCATCAAAACATGCTATTTACTGGCAGAAAGTAAAAGCAGCATTTATTGTCAGTGATTCTGTTGACTGGAGCAGAGACGTTCAGGTTTTGTTAAATCTTTAGCTTTTCACTGACTCCTTGTTTTTAGCCTTTTATTTGCATGCATGTGAAAGAAGGGCTTCTTTATCTCTTTATTTCTGCTATTTGGTAAGTTAAATATCATCACTCCAACATTTCTGAGTTGAGGACCTACTGTGAACATTTGACAAATGCTAAGAGTTCCTCAGTTGAAACCTCTTGTATCCATATGCTTTCTGTTTCATGTTAAACTTCTGATACTTGGTATTCGTTAAATGCTCAAAGGTAGAAATACAACTTGATTAATGGTGGTTTGGTGTTAGGTCTTGGTTGACATTTTACGAACTGGAGGCCTTCCTGGAAGAGAAATTGGACACCAGCCCCACCTATATTTTGCAAATGATGACCTTGCATACCAGGTTGATATTACTCTAGTGATCAATATTTGACTATGAGTATTTATGATAGTTCTTACTCACAAATATACTGATGAGTAACTACTAAAGGTAGGCTACATTTCCTTCAGAGCGTCTTGGTATGGGAGCTTTCAGAATCGCTTTAGAATCAATTTTTAATAGGTAAGACCCTGTGATATGCATAAATTTGTTGGGGAAGTTAAAATTTTGCAACTGTGGTAGCTCTTCCACTACTTTATATGAGATTTCTTTTGTTATTATCTAAGTTGGGGCATTAATGATTTTTACTCTTAGATTGAGACAGAGGTTCATGTTGAAGGAATGAGCCCTGTAGATAGGATGAATTTGTAAGAAACTGAGAATATTCTGATGCAGCATATATTTGTTTACCTTGTAACATTTTACCATTCTTTAGCTTTAGGCTCTTCTTTACTTGTTCAATTTCTATTGTAATGGAATCCTAAAAAATCTTTTGAATGTGCAGTATTCACCCCAATGCTCTACAGTACACCTCGTTTGGGAAGCCAAATCCATTTGTGTTTAAAAATGCCGAAGCTGTCCTACAACAGCTTGTCTCTGCTCATTGTGGCACTCAACTTTTACGTGATTCGAATCTCATTGATCATCATTTCAGAACAGTGTACATGGTAGGAGACAATCCTTCAGTTGATATCAGAGGTGCAAGACAGGTTTGTCTGTCTGAGATGATTTACTTGGATGATAATGACATCAACTGATAACCAAAGATGGATCAGAGATCACTAAGCTGTTTATACTTCGTTTTCTTTTTTTTTCTGCTGATGATCAGGCAGGAGATCCCTGGTTTTCTATTTTGACCAGGACAGGTGTTTTCAAGGGAACAGAAAATGACACCAACTTTCCAGCAGATTTGGTATGTACCTCAAAACTGTTAGAAGTGTTGATGCAAGTTTATCAGTCGGTACCTTCCAAAATAATTCCTTTGCTCAATACATTTAATTCGCTCAATTTTTTCCCCAATTGCACCAGGATTAAACATTGTGAATTAGGAGATGTCATAGATCATTTCATTCAATTCCATTGATTATCAATCTTTGAGATAAAATCCAACTGACATTTGACAACATAAGTAGGTTATTCCCCATATTTTAATGGTATTTGTTAGCTGCACAGGCTCATATTTTGTATTCCTATGGTTCAAAATCTTCATCCATGTTTACTATGGTTGATGAACTTCATGGCAAAGAACAAAAGAAGTTGAAGTATGCACAAATTCTACTTAACCGTGCCCTTTACTGCTTTTGCAGGTTGTTAACACGGTAGAAGAAGCTGTGGACTATATCTTGAAAAGGGAATGCGCCTAAGTTAACAATTATGTTTGCGATGTTTTGAATCATTCTATATCAGATACTTAGGCATTATATGACATCAAATGGAAATAACGTGAATGTTTATTCTTAGGTCTTCAACTGTAGTTACTCTGGCCTCCAGAGACTGGTTGCAAGGTCAGACCAAAGCTGATTCTTAGGTGGTCCTTTCCTCAACCAAAGACAGGGGGGAGATCAGGGATGGCACAGGGGGGATGGAGCAGATGATCTCATCCCCCAATGACATTGTTTAGTTTGTTGGCTTTGCTGCCCTCAATGAATGTTTCTATGCACGGATACCATAATTGAAACAAGACTTGAATTTGTTCTGCATGATAATCTAAGAGCAATCTCTTCTTGTTTAGAAGTTTACAGGTATCCACATCTTCCTAAGATAAAAAGAGTTTGCAGGTACCCAGGTTGTTTTCTGTTCTATCTTTTGTAATTCGCACTAGAATGAATCTAAGGATGGAGATGACTCATTGAAGCGTCATCATAGTTCCAAGGCTTTGGAATAAGCGGGATAGTTGTTTCGGCCACATGCTACAATTGTTTACTTCTCACGAAAGACCATATAGGAGATAAAATTCTTGGCAAGTCAGTAACCTGAAAGTCATTTTCCTTCATCTCGACAGCTGCATTGACTATTCAATGACAAAAGTTCGTAGAGAATAGTAAGTTTAACATTTGTAGGGCACGTAGTAGAAAAGATTTAGTTGAGAAGTAATTGAATGTTATGAATTTATAAATCATCTTATTTAATATGAAAATTTAACATCCAGCCCCTGATATTTTGCTCAATGTAAATTCTTTTTCTTACATTTTATCGATGTTTTCTAGTGACAATGCTAAAAGTTAAGTCTTTAACTAATCTACATGTTTTCCACTACCGTCGCTAATAATAAATGATAAAATTCTAGGTTAATTATGTATATATATATATACACATACTAACTTTGATCCTGATTGGAAATTGATGCATTGCAATTAATGGTGAAGAAATTGATCCTGATATTGGAAAAGAAGAGGGGTTATTCCATGTTTAGGTGGAACAAGATGATGAAGATTTTGTTGTTATGGAAATGACTGAATCTGAAAATGATACAGGTCGTGATGAAATTATGCAACTGATGAAGAATATGTTACCGTTAGAGGTAATGATAAAAAATATGGGAAGAAAGTAGGTAGTGGATGTCAATGTGATGATGTTGTGGATGGGGTTGGAAACAATGGAAAATGTAGAGTGAAATTATTCAAAGATTTCATAAAGATAAGAGTTTCACATGGTTAGTATAGTGAGTATAAGGATAGTAATGCTAAAGTTCAATCACCAATATATAGTGATGACGGTGGTATGAGGTTTCTGACACGAGGAAGAAAATTGTTATTTTTAATTAAAAAGGCATGAAATATTGTTAGTTTGAAGTTGGCATGAAGTTGAAGGATGAGGTTCAATTTAAGGAGACAATCAAAGATTATGCAATTATAGATGGATATGATGTTTCACTAACAAGATCTGGTGCGAGATGGAAGCTATTTGTAATCCACACTGGAAGCTATTTGTGATCCACACTATCTCTTTAAGGTTTATGTTAGATGGATTGGAAATGAAAAAATCTTTATAGTAAAGATATTAGAAACAAGCACACTTGCAAATAAAGTGGAAAAAAAAACTAGCAAGTTTGTAAGAAATGGATAACAAATGAATTCTTACACAAGTTTAGCAAGAACCTGAATTGACTAATTAGCGAAATGATAGATAACCTTCAAAGGAAGTATGCATTGCAAGTGATTAAATCTTAACGTTATACCACTAAATGAGAAGCTATTATGATGCTACGTGGATCAATTGAAGGGTATTATGCAAAATTGTGTTCTTATGGAGAAGAATTGTGACGGACGATAAAGAAGGCCAATTCATCATCCAAAATTAGTTTGATGAAAATTATGGACTACCAATTTCTGAAAATATTTACATGTGATTTAGTGCTTTGAATTATTGTTCCCTTAATGCTTGTCGAAAAATAATAACACTAGATGTATGTTTTTTGAAGACATTTCTTATAGGTGCTTTGTTAGCTTGGGTGATGGAAACAATTAGACCCTATGTGTTGGTCTATGCTTGAGGGAGAGAATTACTAACCTTTGGCATTGGTTTTTAAATCTTCTTAGTGATGATCTAAATATCAGTAGGAATTTATAGAAATTTTTGAGCAATTAACAAAAGGTCAAAATTTTAATATTCGTACTGTTTATTAGTAAATGTGTTTTGAATTATTATATTTACTTTATAATCTTTTGCTTGTACTTTTTTTGTTTGAGGTTTAGTAGATACATTGAAGAATCTTTTCCTAGAATCAAAGCGTAGAAAATGTGCCCACATGTCTATGCCAATTTTTCTAAATTATATAAAGGTCATACATATATGAGTTTATTTTGGCAAGTGATTAATTGAACAACAAAAGTAGAATTTTATGAAATAATGGAACAGTTGAAAAATGTATCAAAAAAGGCTTACAATAACTTCAAAGCAAGGAATCCTAAGACTTTTGTGAAAACATTTGTTAGTATAAAGCCAAAGTATGAAATTGTTCATAATAATATATAAAAGACATTTATGGATTCATCTGTAAAGCACGATAAAAAAGCTTGATCAATATGCTAGAGGACATTTGAGCTACTTTAATGACTCGAATTCATGAAAAAGGAGATATGATGATCAAATCCATTAATGATATATATTCAAGGGTTAGAAAGAAGATATAGACTATATAATAAGAAGCAAGACACTATATAATAAGAAGCAAGGCATTGTATCACTGAGATAAATTGAAGTTTGAAATTCAAAGTAACACATTTTGCAGATAAGTTCATTATTAATTTACAAGAAAGAACAAGTCAGTGTGGACTTTGGGATATTTGAGTTGTTTTAATTATTCAAATTCATGAAAAAAGAGACATGATAATGAAATCCACTGATGATATATGTCCAAGGTTAAGAAAGAAGATAGAGACTACACAATAGGAAGCAAGACACTCTATCACCAAGAAAAATGGAAGTTTAAAGTTTGAAGTAACGCATTTTGCAAATAAGTTCATTGTTGATTTACATGTAAGAACATGCCAGTGCAGACTTTGGGATTTAACAAGAATCCCATGTAAGTATGAATTTACTTGTATTCCAATCAGATAGAGGATATCAATGGGTATATGAGCTGATACTACAAATGTGAATGTTATTTAAGGAGTTATCAATATGCCACATAACCCATTAGTTGTTCAAAATTTTGGCAGAAGACTAAAAGCTTACAACCCATATTACCTCCTGATTAAAAAGATGCGTAAAAAAACCTAAGAAGGGATAAAGATGAAGAACTAAACAATTTAAGCAAAGTTGGAGTATTCATGAGATGTCAACATTTCTTTGAAGTTGGACATAATAAAAGAGGATGCAAAAATAAGGACCAACCTTCAAGATGACATGAAATTGTTAAGGTAATTGTATACCGATTTAAAATTGTTTTTGTGATCAATATTCTTTAAATTTTCAATCAATCATTTCAAATTCTATGTGTATAATGCATAGAAAATGAGGAAGACCACCAAAAAATTCAGTAACAAGAAGAGGTAAATAATCAGTATCTATAAGATCCAATACTGCAACTTTTATTTTCTGCCAAATTTTTTAAATATTATAAACATTTATATATACATGCTTTCGATTTGGAGTAACATTTGAAGAAGCTTGTAATAACACCTATTTTTTGGTTTATTACCAAATCACAAAATTTGAATTATTAGTTATTAATTATTATTAATTAGTAATAGTATACTTCATTTATTCCTAATCAAGAATCATATACTTTTTCTTTATGGTGTTTTATAGATGGGTGTAAGCCAATTTTAAGTGTTTGAATCAAATCAAGCTTCTCAAAATACAAATGCTCAAATAATAAATTCAACATGGAAGAGATTCAAAGTAAAGGCTAAAAAATTAACTCCAATAAAATCTCAAGTTGGTAATGATAAATCAACATCAAAATGAATCATTCTTGAACTTTGTGTTATAGTTTGGGTATGTATTTGAAATATGCTGGGATATGGATATGGATATGTATTGAAGTTTGTACTACGATTTGGATATGGATTGAGATGCCTGACTGTCTTGGATAATTAATTTGGATATGGATAGGAATGTTTAACTATCGTAGATAATTGATCTTAAACTATAGCCTTTCTGTTATTTATTTGTTGTAGTTTTAATCGAAGAGGTTACATAGACCAACTTCTTTGTATCTTTTTCTCCTTTTATAGATGTGTAACTATTAAAAGCTCTTTTAACTTCTTACTCTTGGGATGATGGTGTGACATTTCAGTTAGGTTTAAAGATACATTTTGCCAAATCATTTTTGAAAGATATTAAAGGTCTTAAACTTATATCATCAATATAATGGCCAATAATTTGTGTATAATGTCCAAATAGTTTGATAACTACAAAAAATTCCTAAGAATGCGTTGTGATATTTTGTGTACAATGTCGTTGGTCACTACATTAGCAATAGGGGCCCATCACATGCAACTCCTTTAAATATTGTTACATTGCAAGTTCTTATTAAAAAACACTCACCTCGACACGCAACATTGTATCCTACAGATAAAAGTCATACCTTAAAGTACATAAGATGTATGGTAAATTTTTTTACAATAACAAAACCTCAACTATTTTACCAAGATCACATACCTATAAGGCGCCTACAATTTGAAAGTTCATCATTTAATTCTATAACATTAATATCACATAAGCGATATTTGAAATGATCACAATGCCGTGATGAAAATATAAGGACAATACTCACATTTGTATTATTACATTGATAAAAATGTTGACCAATATTAGACTAAGCATTTGGTATTTATAGCTTTATCACGTCATTACAATTGAGACAATCAATAAAGGGAATCTAAAATATTACTTAGGATAATGATATACATATTATATATTAAATATAATAACAATAAGAATTACTAATCTAGTTTTATTATTGAATATAACACCTTCTATTGCAAAATTGAGAGTATTTCTTTTCAAATTTTGCTAAATTGTTGAAACAACAATAAATAGCATTCTTGAATCTATTAACAAGGGCTTCACACTTCTCATGTCAAGTGTATAACAAGCGTAGATGCACTAAAAACCACCTATATTTTACCTGCACCTATTTTTTTCTATAATACATACGATGGTTAAGTATGATCAACACATATTCATACATCTCTTACAATAACTAATGGAAGACTACACATAAAATAATAGCTTATGATAAGCAATGAATAAGTTTAGAAAACTAATCCATACTATAACACGAATTAACAAAGAATAACCTCTCAAACTAAAGTACTGCTAAATATAAGCAAGAGTATCTAGTCTTTCGTATTTTTTGTTGAATACCTCATTTTGATGCCAAGTCAAAATTTCTCAGTCAAATTTAGAAATATAAAACAAATAACAAATTGGTGATATTAATCTACCATGGAAATCTTCTCTTTACCATTATGATAATGAAACACAGAAATAACATCAAGAAAAGAAGTATAATTATTAGAGCGGTATCACACACTAACTTTTCACAAAATAAGGGGAAAAATGAAAATTTAATTGCAGGTATGAGCACAAAAGGGAAACAAAGGAAATAGATACACAAAAGGGAAACAAAGGAAATAGATATCGAAATCACCTGCACTGTAAGAGGTAGGAGGATTCTGCTGGAGATCCTTAAGCTCCTTCAAGATTAAAGCCAACATCAATCTGAGAAAAAAAAATAGAATCCCTGCATTTAGTCAAAACCTAGATCTACTCACTTTATTGCTTACGAAAACATAAACAAAGAGAGTCATATTGCTAAAGAGACCCAAGAGAGTCAACCGGTAAGAGGGAAGCAACAGAGTTGTATTGCAGTAAAAAAAACAAATTGGAAAATTATGTTTTCTCCTATTGTTTTTAATTTAACTGATTATTAAATAAATGAGTTGGAAAAAATTACCAAGATTACATACCTATAAGGCACCTACAATTTGAAAGTTCATCACTTAATTCTATATCATTATTATCATATAAGCAATAATTGAATTGATCATAATGTGTTGATGAAAATATAAGGACAATACTCACATTTGTATTATTACATTGATAAAAATGTTGACCAATATTAGGCTAAGTATTTGGTATCTGTAGCTTTATCTTATCATTACAATTGAGACAATAAATAAAGGGAATCTAAAATATTACTTAGGATAATGATATCCATATTATATATTAAATATAATAACAATAAGAATTATTAATCTCGTTTTATCATTGAATATAACAACTTCTCTTGCAAAATTGAGAGTATTTCTTTTCAACTTTTGCTAAATTGTTGAAACAACAATAAATAGCATTCTTGAATCTATTAACAAGGGTTTCACACTTCTCATGTCAAGTGTATAACAAGCGTAGATGAACTAAAAACCACCCATATTTTACCTGCACCTATTTTTTATATGATACATACGATGGTTAAGTATGATTAACACATATTCATACATCTCTTATAGTAGCTAATGGAAGGTTACAAATAAAATAATAGCTTACAATAAGCAATGAATAAGCTTAGAAAACTAATCAATACTATAACACGAATTAACAAAGAATAACCTCTGAAACTAAAGTACTACTAAATATAGGCAAGAGTATCTAGTCTTTTGTCTTTTTTGTTGAATACCTCATTTTGATGCCAAGTCAAAAATTTTCAATCAAATTTAGAAATATAAAACGAATAACAAATTGGTGATATTAATTTACCGCGGAAATCTTCACATTACCATTATGATAATCAATCATAAAAATAACATCAAGAAATGAAGTATAATTATTGGAGCGGTATCACACACTAACTTTTCACAAAATAAGGAAAAAAATGAAAATTTAATTGCAAGTTTGAGCACAGAAAAGGGAAACAGAGGAAATAGATCTCGAAACCACCTGCTTTGTAAGAGGTTGGAGGATTCTGCAAGTGATCCTTAAGCTCCTTTAAGATTAAAGCCAACAACAACAAAAAAAAAATCCTTGCATTTAATCAAAACCTAGATCAACTCACTTTATGGATTACAAAAATACAAACAAAGAGAGTCATATTGCTAGAGCAACCCAAGAGAGTCATTCGGTAAGAAGGAAGCAACAGAGCTGTATTACATCAAAAAAATGGAAAATTAGGGTTTCTACTTTTGTTTTTATTTTAACTAGTTATTAAATAAATGAGTTGGAAAAAAATTACCAAGATTACATACCTATAAGGCACCTACAATTTGAAAGTTCATCATTTAATTCTATATCATTAATATCATATAAGCGATACAACCAATAAAGGGATTCTAAAATATCACTTAGGGTAATAATATCCATATTATGTTATGGATATAATATCATTGAATATGACACCTTCTCATTTTATCATTGAATATGACACCTCTTGCAAAATTGTGAGTATTTCTTTTCAAATTTTGCTAAATTGTTGAAACAACAATAAATAGCATTCTTGAATCTATTAACAAGGGCTTCACACTTCTCATGTCAAGTGTATAACAAGCGTAGATGCACTAAAAACTATCTATATTTTACTTGCACTTATTTTTTTTATAATACATACGATGGTTAAGTATGATTAGCACATATTCATACGTCTCTTACAGTAGCTAATGGAAGGCTCAAATTAAATAATAGCTTAAAATAAGCAATGAATAAGTTTAGAAAACAAATCAATACTATAACATGAATTAACAAAGAATAACCTATCAAACTAAAGTACTGCTAAACATAGATAAGAGTATCTAGTCTTTCGTATTTTTTGTTGAATACCTCATTTTGATGCCAAGTCAAAAATTTTCAGTCAAATTTAGAAATATAAAATGAATAACAAATTGGTGATATTAATCTATCACGAAAATCTTCACTTTATTATTATGATAATCAAACATAGAAATAACTTCAAGAAAAGAAGTATAATTATTAAAGCGGTATCACACACTAACTTTTCACAAAATAAGAAAAAAAATGAAAATTTAATTGTATGTTTGAACACAAAAAAGGGAATCAAAGTAAATAGATCTCGAAATCACCTGCAATATAAGAGGTGGAGGATTCTGCTGGAGATCTTTAAGCTCCTTCAAGATTAAAGTCAACATCAATCAGACCAAAAAAAAAGGGGTCCCTGCATTTAATCAAAACCTAGATCACAAAAACACAAACAAAGAGAGTCATATTGCTAGAGAGACCCAAGAGAGTCTTTTGGTGAAAGGGAAGTAACAGAGTTGCATTGCAGCAAAAAAACAAATTGAAAAATTAGATTTTCTCCTTTTGTTTTTAATTTAACTGATTATTAAATAAATGAGTTGAAAAAAAAAACATTTGTCAGCCATGACATGTCAAAAAACTAACATGGTTAGAAGTTATTAGAAAATTTATTATCGAGTATTTTCGCATTAAATTGAAAGTTAAAATATTTTAATTTTACTTTTTAAAATTCAGCTATTATCATAAAATTACGTAAATTTTAGAATTTTTTATTATTAACCCAACAATCTAACAAGATAAATAGTTTGGTGTAGTCACAAGTTTAGAGATTACGTGTAGTTGATAATATGAAACTTATAAGATATTACATGTAATTATGTGTATTTTTTATTTTAAAGTCTCTCCTAAAATATAAAATAAAACATTATTTTAAAATATTTAAAATATATTTTAACATTTGTAAAAGTTTATACTTTATATAATATGCTGAATGAACGAAAATTTAAATAAAATTAAGATTTCATTCATTATATATAGTGTTAACGTTAATATGACATAAATTTATTATTTTTATTTGCAGTGTGAGGTTTATTATTTTATATCGCATAATGAAATCCATTTTAGTAAAATAATCTTAAACTAACTAATTTTTAAATTTTAATTATATTTGCTAAAATTATAATTAAAATTTATAAACATAAATTAACTTAAATTATTTTATTTTATTTTATTATTTTAAATTTAATAAAGAAGTTCTAATTCCCAAATTACCAAACCCTAATCTCAAATTCTATAAACAAAATCCACGCCATTGCAATTTATCGTCTTCATTATTTATGCAACTTTTCTTCCAAGAAAATTTTATTGGCATCAAAAACAATTTCATCGCCTCCCTGCGAACAGATCCAAACCCTCCCACTTCTAAGAAACTAGATTCCCTAAAACACCTACTTTCATTTTTACAAATGATTTTCATTCTTTATTCCTCCGTTTGTTTACGAAATTCAAAAAGGTGAGGTTCCTTGTTATGAATGCTGAAGAGGGATTACAGGCTAGAGGCAATGGGCCGTCCAATGCTGAACCAATGGGCCAAGGGGAACTAAGGAGAAGCCATCGAGCAAGGATTCCTTCTAGGAGGTTGGCAGACTATGAGATCAATGCCACCTCAGTTTCTTCGTAACGGTATTCAGTTGTAGATTGAGAGAATATAGGAGGTGTGTGAGAATGAGAATGATGTCGAATTATTGTGTGAGCTTACTCTGTTTTCTCATCTCCAATTTCTTCCTTGTATTTTTCTCATCATCTCTTCTTCGAAGTTTCAATAATACTGAGCCAATTACCTCATTATGGGTAATTGTTTACTGTCAAAATTTAGTTTATTACAATTGGTGCTTTCATTGACCATTGGCACAGATGGCTGATGGCACGCGGTTGAAGGTGTTAGATGAGAGCATGAAGGCCATGTAGGAATCCCAGCACTTGTTACGCTCTGATGTCGACGTTATTGCTTCTTCTTTGGAGAGCCAAAAGACTATGTTACAGGAGGTTATTGGTTGCCTTTCGGCGCTGCAAAACCAGCGACAGACCGTGGGGGTGCATCTGGAGGGTAACATGGTACTGAATGGGTCGCCGTCAGGTTTTGCAGAGGGGTCGAGTATCTTGGGGCGGCACAAACCAACTCCCGTCCAGTTAGCTCGATTTTTCGGCACGAATCCCGAACGATGGGTTTCTCAAGTAGAGAGGTATTTTGACTTTTATGCGATCAAGGAACCAGACCGCATAATGATCTCTTCTTTTTATTTGGATGATGCGGCGGCTGATTGGTTCGACTGGTTGTCTCGCCATCATCAACTGACTGGGTGGCCGGAGTTTATGGTGGCGTTGGTGCAGCGCTTCCGTGCTCATGAGCTGGAGGAGCCCGAAGGGTTGTTGGCCAAGCTTACTCAGACATCCACGGTGGCTGAAAATCGCACCAGATTTGAAACCGTTTCCAATCGGACAATGTGGCTACCTCCACAATTCTTGATCCGTTGTTTTGTTTCTGGTCTTCGAGCAGATATTAAACATGCAGTTTTGATTCATCAGCCTAAAACACTGGAGGAGGCCATGACTTTGGGCCATTTACACGAGCAACGTATTTTGTTAGAAAAGGGTGTCACCCGGCCCACCTTGGGTTAAACCCGACCCTTATTACCCACTCCTAAAACTACATTTCCAGATGCCGTTTCACAACCTACACCTCTTCGTTCCCTCACCCCCAATACTTCTGGAAACAAAATCGGGTTCCGCCGATTAACCCTAGCGGAGGCAGCACAAAAACGTGCTCAGGGTCTGTGTTAACGATGTGATGAAAAATACACTTGCGATCACAAGTGTAAATCGACACCTCAGCTTCTTTTCTTTGATGAGGATGAACCACCGGATATTCCAACTCCTTCTCTTTCAGAGACAGTGAATAGTGTTGTGGTGGCAGAACCACTTCCCGTAGACGACGAGCAGAAGCCTTCTGTTATCTCTTACAATGCGTTGGCCGACGGTTGCTAGGTAACCACATTGCGTTTCACGGGGTCCGTTCGCGGTAAACCAGTGCAAGTTCTATTGGACGGAGGCAGCACTCATAACTTCGTTCAGACGCATATTGCTGAATTCCTTGAGTTTCTGATTGAATCGACGCCTCTCTTCTCGGTAGTTGTGGGCAATGGAGAACGACTACAATGTTCTGGTATAGCTCGACAGGTTCCTTTAACAATTCAGAATCACACGGTTTCGGTTGATTTCTATGTATTGGCGTTGGAAGGTTGGGATATGGTCCTTGGGGTTTCGTGGTTGGCCACGTTGGGACCGGTTATTACTGATTATGCCGCTTCTACTTTTGCGTTTACTCTGGATGGGAAACAGGTCGTTTGGTAGGGTGATGTTCATGCTAAGGCTCAACTTATGCATTTTAATGGCATTCGCCGTCTCCTTCACACTGATGCAATTGCTGAAATGTATAGTTTGGAGTTGAGTCCTCATCCTACAGCATCTTCAGTTACATGTCCCTCGGATTTGTTGGAAATCCTTGATAGCTTTGCAGATGTGTTTCAGCCACCCACTGGCCTGCCACCCTCGCGTTCACAAGATCATTGTATCAATCTTATCCCGAATAGTTTTCCGGTTTCGGTTCGCCCTTACCACTATCCGCATTTTCAGAAAGCAGAAATTGAGAGATTAGTGTCCGATATGTTACGACAGGGGATCATTCGGCCTAGTACCAGCCCGTTCTCTTCTCCCGTCTTGTTGGTTTGTAAAAAGGATGGCACATGGCATTTCTGTGTAGATTATCGAGCCCTTAATGCCATCACGGTTCGCGATCATTTTCCCATTCCTTCAATTGATGAACTGTTTGATGAATTATTTGGTGCTCAATATTTTTCGAAGTTTGATTTATTAGCAGGATATCATCAAGCTCACATTAAGGCTGGTGATGAGGGCAAAACAGCCTTTCGGATACACGACGGCCACTATGAATTTCTCGTTATGCCTTTCGGCTTAACAAATGCACCGTCGACTTTTCAGAGACTCATGAATGATGTATTCAGGCCATTTCTTCGCAAATTTGTGCTTGTATTTTTCGACGACATTTTGGTCTATAGTCCGACTTGGGCCGACCATTTGCAGTATGTCCGGACAGTTCTTGGCATACTTCGTGATCATCAGTTGGTAGCAAAATGTTCAAAATGTGTGTTTGGCCAATCATCGGTCGGTTACTTGGGACATGTGATTTCAGGGAAAGGCGTGGCAGTCGATTCAGCCAAAATTGCCGCGATTCAGCAGTGGCCTACTCCTCAAACCGTCAAAGATGTCCGTAGCTTTCTCGGTTTGGCGGGATATTACCGCCGGTTCATCCAACATTATGCTTCGATTGCAGGTCCTTTGACCGATCTTCTGCGCAAAGATGCATTTCATTGGGACGCCACTACTTTATCTGCCTTTGAGGAACTTAAGCAGCGATTGAGCTCCATTCCGGTGTTGCGACTACCGGACTTTTCCCAACCTTTTATGGTTGAAACGGATGCATCGGGGATCGGGATCGGCATCGGCGGAATCTTATCCCAAGATCGCCACCCAATTGCATATTTTAGTCAGAAACTTTGCCCACGCCTGCAACAAGCTTCCACCTACCAACGGGAAATGTTTGCTATTACACAGGCTGTGGCTAAATGGTGTCAATACTTACTCGGTCGGAAATTTACCATCATTACGGATCAACAATCCTTACGACGTCTCAAGGACCAAGTGATCCAAACACCAGAGCAACATAGATGGCTCGGTAAGCTTGTGGGTTTTGACTTTGATATTGTGTATCGACCCGAAAAAAATAACCTTGCAGCTGATGCATTGTCCCGCACTTCCTTTGCTGAATTAATGGCCTGCTCGAGCCAAGAACCAGTGTTGGTTGCGGCTCTTCGCACAGCCAATCAAGTACCCTGAGTTACATGAATTACAGCACCATCTCTGCACTAACTTTGCTTTATGCCCTGATTATGTGTTTCGCGATGGGTTATTATTTTTTCGTGGCAGGTTGGTTGTTCCATCTGATTCAGATTTGAGACAGCAACTCTTATGGGAATTTCATGCTTCTTTGATTGGAGGTCACTCGGGGATCACTCGCACCCTTCATCGTTTGTCAGCCAATTTTTATTGGAAGCACATGCGTTCCGACGTTAAGAACTTTGTGGCTGCTTGTCAAATTTGCCAACAAATGAAGGCATCTTTTCTGCCTCCTGGAGGATTACTTCAGCCCCTTCCACTTCCGCAGCTGGTGTTTGAAGGTATTGCAATGGATTTTATTACTGGCCTTCCCCTTTCTCATGGAAAATCTGTTATTATGGTTGTGGTTGATCGCCTATCGAAGTACGGCAATTTTATTGGGCTACCATCAAATTTTTCTAGTGAGACAATGGCTAATGTTTTTGTGACTGAGATTATTCAATTACATGGAGTACCAGCTGAGATAGTTTCTGATCGGACGTTCGTTTCATGTCGGATTTTTGGAAAGAGTTGCATCGGTTACAAGGGACTAAGCTTGCTTTTAGCACCGCCTATCATCCCCAAACGGACGGCCAAACCGAGGTACTTAATAAATGCCTTGAGATGTATTTGCGGAGCTATGTTGCAGATTTTCCTAAAGAATGGTTTCGGTTACTTCCATGGGCGGAATATTGGTATAATACATCGTTTCAAACTTCAGCTAAGATGACGCCTTTCGAAGTGTTGTATGGTCGCACTCCACCGACTATATCGCGTTATATTCGTGACTCCACCGGTAATCCGGTTTTAGAAGCTCAGTTGTTGCAACGTGATGAGGTTTTGGCCTTACTTAAAGCTAATCTCACCAGAGCACAAAACTACATGAAATCTTATGCCGATCGGCGTCGTAGAGATGTGGAGTTTGCCGTTGGTGAATGGGTGTATGTGAAGCTACAGCCCTATAGGCAGGGATCTGTCCGGTTGCAACGCCACCATAAATTGGGTCGTCGCTTCTTCGGTCCATATCAGGTATTGCAGTGCATTGGTAAGGTTGCTTATAAGTTGGACTTACCTACCACTGCCAATATACACTCTGTCTTCCATGTTTCGTTGTTGTGGAAATGTCTGGGCGTGCCGGAGCAGTAGGTTACGCCATTGGATTTGGTCGATTCCACCTCTACTCTGATATTGCAGCCTCAGTCTATTCAGGATACACGATCGGTTACTCGTGCTGGTCAAGTGGTCGACCAATGTTTGGTTCGTTGGGCAGGCTTACATGATGATGCTATGACTTGGGAGGACAAAGCACAGTTCATTAAGAGTTTTCCAACCTTCAACCTTGCGGACAAGGTTGGTTTTAATAGGGGACGTATTGTTATGAAGGCTGATGAGGGATTATAGGCTAGAGGCAATGGGTCGTCCAATGCTGAACCAATGGGCCAAGGGGAACTAAGGAGAAGCCATCGAGCAAGGATTCCTTCTAGGAGGTTGGCAGACTATGAGATCAATGCCACCTCAGTTTCTTCGTAACGGTATTCAGTTGTAGATTGAGAGAATATAGGAGGTGTGTGAGAATGAGAATGATGTCGAATTATTGTGTGAGCTTACTCTGTTTTCTCATCTCCAATTTCTTCCTTGTATTTTTCTCATCATCTCTTCTTCGAAGTTTCAATAATACTGAACCAATTACCTCATTCTGGGTAATTATTTACTGTCAAAATTTAGTTTATTACAATTAGCTGTCATCCCACATATGCCATATGCCATGTCAATTGCTCAACTTTAGCCACCATGTATCACATCTGGTTTTAGTTTATTTCTATAAAATAATAAAAACTCATCAATATTAAATTTTCCTTACAAGTGTTGAAAGAATCTAAATAAAATCAGGTATGATTGCGAAAATGGCTAATAAGCATGACAGCACCCTTTACATAACCATCGACTAATGACCAAGACATAATCGCAGAAGTGACCATGACAACTTTCCTGTACTGTATACATGGAGTTGGGACGAGATCTTTATTGAAGGATATAGCTAATAATTTATACATGAATTCGTCTAATTTGATCATATTTTTATTCCTTAGAATTAGATTTGTAATACAAGGATCAAATCAATTACAGAATTGTTTGATATGAAAACAAGTTTTGTTTAAATAATTAATTCCATCCTTTTCCTTAACTTGAAGTTAATTGGATATGCTGTGATTAGATACTTCAAATAAGAGAAAACGATAAAGTTCTATAGAAGTTCTCATCAATTTCTTATATTTGTTCAGTTTTAGATAAAATAAAAATTAAATAAACATTTAAAGATTTAGATGTTTACAATAACTTAAATCTTAATGTTATCATCTTTTTTTTAAAGCAAATTTTACTTATATAAAATTTAATAATAAAATTTTTAAAATTTTCTTACCATATAAATGTCTTTAGTGTTTTTTAATACATTCTTTGATATAATTATTGAATTATGTTTATAAAGATTATTTTAAAAATAAAATGTTTAGAAATTTATTTGAAATTTGATTTTAATGACGAATTCACAAATTTAATTTTTCCCATATATTTTTTTATGCAAAGAGAATATTTATGAGACCTAATCATGTGAATGCTTTACTTTTCAAACTTCTATTGTTGCATTCAATTTTAGACAATATCCTTAAACAATATAAAAATTGCATCTTTGTCTTTGGGCAAATGGTATAAGATTGGCATATTCATCTATAAAAACGAATATATATATTAGTCTATGTTTGTCTAAAATGACCATCTTTCAAATATATTCACACAAACATACATATACAGTAGCATTATATATAATTTGTTTTTTTGAAAGGTCATTATATATGATTTGTTGCAATACTTACTCGACCATATGAACAAGAGTTGCAAGACAACATGTTTATTGTATACAAATAAGACAAGGGTTGAATAATGAAGAAGAAAATAATGAAGAATTGCCACTAGTCATAATCAAAGATATAAATCATTCACAATAGCTCCTTTTCTTTAATTTTTTAGGTCCCCAATTTTTACTAGAATTAGCAATGAAAAACTGGCTCACATTTATTTCAATTAAGTTTTAGTCATCCAATTTTTTTTTTGAGTTAATCAAATTTTAAACCAAACGAACTATCCAAATCAATTTAATCAAAATGTCAAAATGATAATGTTTTATGTTGAAATTCAAATATTTCAGGTAAAGCCTAAGCCAAATAGCTTGAACTCGACCGAGTCTTAGGCTAATAAAAAAATTTCAATGTAGATATGATTTAGTCTATTTCCAATTTTATTTGAAATGCCGTTTATATCTGTGTTAATATTTTCTATGAAAATTTTTATTTATTCATTATGAGTTTCCTATATATTTTAGTCACTTAAGTTTTTCCTTACCACATTGATGGTATGTTTTCAACATTTGAAAAATTGAAAATGGGTACAGATTAAACCATTATTTTCTAAAACATGCAACATCATACAAGGAAATATCATGTTTTCAAAATCTTGCAAAAGTTTTTAAATCTATGAGAAAAGATAATGTAATTCCTTGCTTGGTGTCATATGTTTTAGAAAACAATAGTTTGGTAAGAATTTAGGTCATTAAAAAAAACTCTCTGGATGTCTTTCTACTTGGAGCCTCTTGGATTTCTTCAATCGAAGCTTTAGGGATTGACTTATCCTTCTCTAAATGTCTCTCCATTTATACTTCTTTAGTTCCTTGCCCTCTTTTGTACCTTACTTTAAACCACTTTTTGGTATTTTTTTCTTTGACCTTTTGTTTCCTCTAATTTTATTTTCTTGGTTATTCCTTAACATTTGCTTCTATATTAGTCTTTTTTGTTGTAGGTGTGTCTAGAGCTCTCTTATGAGATCCCAAGTTATTTCCATAAAGCCCTCCAAGGCCCAAATTTCCAACAACCATCTTACTATTCCTAAAGTGACTATTCCACCTTCTTTAACTTCCATTTCAAGAGTGGGGACTTGGTGCTTTTGTTTAATTCAAGACTTCGGTTATTTCATGGAAAGCTCAAGTCAAGATGGAGTGGACCCTTCAAGGTCATTCAAGTATTTCCCCATGGAGCTTTGGAGTTAGAAACTAACAAGGGTGAATCATTCAAGTCAATGGGCATAGATACAAGCCATACTATGGAGGACTATACTCACAAGAAAGGGAAGTCATCTCTTTCCTTTCTTCTACTCCTTCATGAATGCATGTGAAATAGTCAAGCTAATGACCTTAACTTAGCATGTTTACCTTTCTTTTGCTTGCTTTTGTTTACTTGTGTGTTTGATTTGTTTGGTTTTGATTATGTTTAGTTTGATTTTTTTTTTAGTTTTAACTTGTTTTCTGTTCAAATTTCTTATTGGTTAGTTGATTTTGATATGTTGGTAGGTTGACTGAATGTTGGGAATGCATGCTAAGCTTAAAAGAAGGCTAAAAGGTTCGAAAAGTTGGAAAAGTTGGATATGATTGAATGTTGGGAATGCATGCTAAGCTTAGAAGAAGGCTAAGAAGGTGGAAAAGTTAGATAATTTACGATCGTAGGAATTGGGTTGTTTCCCGCATACGTGGGAAGATTTTTCAGAAACTTTCTAGAGACTTAACCCATGATCGTGGGAATGGGCCTATTTCCTACGAGCATGGGAAGGTTTTCCAGAAACCTTCTAGAGCCTTAAACCATGATCGTGGAAATCATCGGGATTTCCATAATCGTGGGATCCCTCGACAGAAACTTTTTAAAAAGTCTCTTTTGTTCTTCTTTCTTCACCTTCTCTCACTTTCTCTCTCTGCAGCTGACTCTCTAACTAACCCTAGCTTCAAAAATCTTTCATTTTTCTCCCAAACCTTGGTATTTTCTAGATCTTTTCAATCATTAATTTAAGAGCCGCATACCTCTTGGGAGGATATTCAAGTGTCACACAAAACAGAACCGAAACAATCCAAAACATACCAAACATTCATTACATGCATTTCTAGAAACTCGAGCAACGTGCATTACCTTTCATTAAAAGTTGTTTTTAAACAGAACATATTAAACATATTGTACTTATCCAAATATATTACATATCATTAAATGTTGTTGTAAACAAAACATAATATATATCATATCTAATGACTTATCAAAATACATGCCTTAAACATAATCCATCATGTAATAAGATTGTTACAAACCATTAAACAAAATACAAACTGTCTCATATTGTCAGATACAACTCAAAAACTCAAATATACATCTTTCAAAACAAAACAAATTCCAAAACAGAACACATTGTTCATTGTCCACTATGGTAGTTCTTGTCCTAGTCTTTAACCTTCTTATCAGAACCTACCCGAAGGCAAAACCACCATGCTAAGCATATAGCTTAGTGGGGAATAGCTAAACATAATGAATAATGGCGATTGTTTCTAACAGTCGTTTAACATTCATATATACAGATTCAAATCATATCATAACAATCTTTAATTGTTCATAATTTAGAGTAATCTAAACATTATGTCTCAGAACCAAACATGATTCATCAATCAATACAGAACATTCTTGCATCAAAATAAAACTCATAAATATCAGAATTGAGTATGATCCTTTTAGATCAAAATATGACTTATAACATAACAGAACTTGTTTTATATCTAATCAGAGCTTATCTCTTATCAGAACAGAACTTGTTTTGTATCAGAATAAAACTTGTTTCTATCAGAACTGAACATGTATCAGAATACAAAATAAGTTAGACTGCTAATTCTATTTACATAAGTGGGTAATGGGACCAGAATGGAAGATACCTATGTTTGGTATCTGAAATAGAAGAGACTTAAATCTCTGAATTAGAAGACACATAAGTGTCTAAAATCAGAAGACACCTTAGTGTTTGGCATAGAAGACACCATAATGTCTGGTTATAGACAACACCTTAGTGTTTGGTTATAGAAGACATCTTAGTGTCTAATTATAGGAGCAAATGTAGACCCTTCTAGGCATGTCTATTTACCTATGACTAGGACTTAACATTTTTAAAACAAACCATTTAAGATCTCATAATTTCATGTAAATGATGTAGTGCATAACATATGGTCTTATTCATTTGATCAAACTTAACATGCCTTATAAATACAAGTATATGCATTGAAGTATTAATAAATGTATTGAGTCATCATACATTATGTATGTTCACACAATTAGAAAGCACTTCCAATACAATCCTAATTATCAAACTCCTCGAATAATTAATAGTCTGGAATTATCACAATATCAGAATCACATAACAGTGAAATAATGCATAAGTATGAATTCATTTTCCTTATGCCTAAATTGAACCCATTCATTCTCACTCAAACTTATCATGCCTTATAAACATAAGCATTTCTAATAATGTACCAATACATAAATTAAGTAATTACACTTTACGTGAACTCTCCTAAGTTCCCAATTCTTAAACATTCATAACTAGCTCATCACTTTTATCATTTAAAACACATTTTTGTTCATAAGTATACTTCATTCCTTTAACAGCTTATTGGTGATACTATCGCCTGTAACCAAATATAAAAGAAATCACTTCCGTAAAAACAAATTAATGTAGTAGCTGTAAGCGGATATCGTTCCCACGAGAAATTTTGCGATTATGGAAATTACGGATTCAAACAGCACAAATAATAAAAAAGGGGTTTTTTGTTACTTACTGAAACAATAATGAAAATCAAAAAGGAAAATCACAAATTGAAATAATAATTAAGTCTGAAAAGTCAATAGAAGAAATAACTTGGTTTCGGTCACCGATGTTACCATGCTATTATGGATCCTTGACGTAAAATTATAATTATTAATGAACATTCATTGGGCA
>JANIPN010000218.1:14448747-14461969 GCA_027478595.1 Erythroxylum anguifugum
GCCAAAATGGCAAAGAGACAGAACATAAATCGGACTAAATTTGCTCAAAATGCTAACCCCAAATTTGGGTCGTTACACTTCTAATCACTCATTTTTACTATTCTGACCTCCCCGCAGGTAATGAGATGTTACATAAATAGAGCATCAGTTGCTATGTTTTCCTTTCCACTTTTATATATAACTTCAATATTATAGCCAAGTAGCTTTGATAGCCATATTCTTTATAAAGGGTAGTAATAATTTGTTATAATAAGTAGTCGCGGCTTTGGTCATCTGCTTATACCTCGAATGGTTTGTCTTTAAGTAGTGGCCTCATTGCTTGATAGCTTTGACAACTGCTATAAAAGTTTCTGTTATGTGGAGATCCACATAAGTTTTACTCCTAGCGTGTTACAAAAAAATATGATCGAATGCCTGTTTTATTGGAGAATTGTCCCTATGCTTATGCCACATGCATCTACCTCTATTGTGAAAGGATGAGAGAAATTAGGCAATGCCACTATTGGTGCAAATATGAGAGCCTTTTTTATTTACTTAAAAGTTTGTTGTTGGATTTGTCCTCATTCTTAATTGACAACAACTTGCTTCTTCAACATTTATGTCAAAGGTCTAGTTATGGTTCTATAATTGTTTATATAAATCTTCTGTAATACCTAATGATCTTTGAGAATCCTCTCAATTCTCTAAGTGATTAAGGAATGGCCCACTTCTGGATTCCTCATGTCTTGTTCACATCAGTAGCCACTCCTTGATGTAATATGAAGTGACCTAGGCATTCAATTTATCCCAAAGATACATTTACTTTCCTTCATGGACAATTAGTGAGTTTGAAGGGTTTGTATAGTCTGTCAAAGATTCTCTAAGTGTTGCTAGAAAGAATTACTACTGATCAAAATATCATCAAAGAAAACAAAGAGAAATTTTTTAAAGGATGATTTAAATATCTTATTCAAAACTTTACAAAGTAGATGGGGCATTGGTTAGGCTAAAAGTCGTGACCAAAAATTCATATACTTCTTAAGTCTTAGAAACTAGCTTGGATTACCAATATGACCTATTTAACTCTTTAAGTTATTTTTCAATTACATGTATAGGGAATTTATTTTTTTACTATATGTTTGTTTACCTCTTTATAATCAGTGTGCATTTTTATGAATTGTCATTCTTCTTCACTAAACTACTGATAAGCATAAGGAGTGAAGTTGTGATTGATAAACCTTGCCTCTTCAACTCATTGACTGCTATTTCAATAATATTATTACGTTTTCTAGGTATCTTAGGGTTTGATGTTGATGGTCTCTACTCCCTCTTTTAATTTGATTATATGGTCATGATCTCTATTAGTTGGCAATTGGTTAATTTCTCTAAACAGCCCTCCAAACTCAACCAACTGACTGTTTAATTTATCAAACGTGCTCAAATGTTCCTCTAATTTAATATATTAGATTTGACATTATATTGGATGTGCAAGTTTGCAGTATATATAGGTCTCCACTCCTTGATCCCTTAATAATATTGTTAAAACTCTTGTTAAAGATCAACTTGTCCTTTTGTTAGGTTTCTTTGACAGTGTCACTATGCAATCCTCCCACTTGAACCTTATATTCTAGTTTCAAAAAATATTTAACACTTCATTCAATTTAATTAGCCATTGTGCCCCTAGTACCATATCATAATCTCCCAAGGCAATGACTACATCTATAATGAATTATTAGCCTTGATTGCTCAATGTGAAACCTTTATAACATTGACGACAACTCAATTTAAATCATCCCTTTACTCTAATTTAAAAAGGAGGCATCTCTTTAATTTCTCCGCTGCCTCTATTGATGATTTGTTCGTCTAGGAAGTTATTTACACTTTTATTATCAATAAATATATATAAGGGTCTAATATAATGGAATCCTATCACTATTACCTATTTGCACTATGTTACATCATTTATTCCCATCGTTCCTTAAAGAGATACATTGGTTATTTACTACTATTCATTCACTTCTTACATTATCTCTTTCCATCATATACAACTAAAATTGTTTATTTTTGCATTTGTTTCCTAATGTATAATACTCATCACACCAAAAATATAATACTTTTTCCTTATGTTCATCAAAGTCCATATAGATAAAATTTCTTAAACCATTGGAATTTCTGGTTAAGTTGGTTCAAATCACTTTTCCTTGATTTCCAAGAATGGTTAAAATTCCTTCTTTATTTTAGTTTTGGTTTTTATACTATCCTTTTTTATTACGATTCTACCATTTATATTTCCTAAGCTCTAAAGAGACTTGGTATTCCCATTGAGATGATGTAGATTTGCACTAGCTGAAACTACATCTTCGTGTTTCCTTGCAAGCCTATATACCTATTCAAGAATTTAACGATTTAATAGCTTGATAGTAAGTTCCAACTATATTTCTAGCCTCTTTAAGGAGAACCCCATTAAGTAATTATCTAAAAGTAATAACTTATTTGAATACGTATAAAATTTGATCACAATACTTTTGTACATATTTTTTCCTATTTAAACTAATTTTAATCACTCACAAGATTTTTAAATATTTTTGTTGAACTAAGGGAGATTCTAACCAATTTTATGGTGAAAGCAAAACTTAAGTACTACTAATGGATTTATTATTTTGATAAGAAGGAATATAAGAACAAGATGTAGTCATAAACTTAAGGAGATAATTCATGAATTTGATAAAAAGAAAAAAGAAAAAAAGATGAAGTTTGCAACTTACAAAGTGAAGAAGTCAATAACAAAAAAAAGAACAAAGAATGTCAAGTTCATTCTTTAATTTGTAACGTTAATCCTATTTACTCACTTTGATGTTCTAAAAGACTCACCATACACAAACATTTCTTATTACTTCATTGCATGAGTCTTTTTATTCATTAAGAGGCACTGAAACTTTGTTTTTAATAGAAAAGCCTTTTGGTCTTTCAAACACTGTTTAGGACCATTTTTAGAAAGTTATTAAATCATAATTTCATTAAAAAAATTGAATTTGAGCATTTTGAGTTATTAAAATCATGCTTTTAGGTAGACTAGTTAATCTATATCGATTAGTAGTCAACCAATATAAGTTAAAACTGTCAAATCTGATGTACGAAGAGCTTATAGTAACATTGGTTGATGTAATTGCCAACTAGTATGCCACATAGGTTGACCAATATGCTTGTTGGTCGACCAATGTCTCAATGACTAATAAATATTGGTCAATCAATATGCTATATTCGTCGACCAGTACTCTGCAATTAGATATTATAATGGCTAGTTTTTGGCTCCAATAGTTAGCAGGGGTCTCAAAATCCTATAAATACATGCAAATGATTTCTAAGTGTTCTAAATCAAAAAAAGCAACCTTATCTTATATTTGTATAAGTGAGCCTTTTATAATTATCAAGTAAAAAAGTAAGATATTTAAAGTTGTAAGATTTAGTTAGGGCATTGTATTATTGTACTTGGAGATGTTCTAACTAGAATTGAGGTTCATCTTTTCCTTAAAGGAAGATTGTTAAAGGTTCCTCTTTGTCAAGAAAAAATTATATAAAGGTTATTCTTTACATTGAAAGAAGAATTATAGTAGAATCTAAGAAGAGTCTTAAGAGTGAGCGTAGGCAAAGGTTGTTTATTAAATCACTATAAATTAGTTTGCATTCTCTCTTTCCTATCATCTTTAAATTATTATTCAATAATTTGATTGGTTTATGTTAAACAATATATTTATTCTTATATATATATGGATTTAATTAAACAACAATACACCCAATTCACCCACTCTCCATTTTAGGTGTCATTATGGACTAACAAGTGGTATCATAGTAGGTTTATTAGACTACCATTTCTAAAGAAATCATATAGTAAAGATCTTATTAACATATTTAGGAGCATCTTTCCTTGATGGGAATGATTATCTCTAATAGAAAACTAGGAAAAGATTTTTCTTAATGGCAGAAAGTATTGACCTATGAAAAAGAGTTTGGAATGGTCCCTTTATCTTATAAAAAATTATAGGTGATAAAAAGGTACCTAAATTAAGGGAAGAACGAGATCCTTAATATAAAAGATTAATTTCTTTGAATAGTAGGGTCATATACATGCTATTTTGTACATTAGGAAGAAATGAATTTAATAGAGTCTTTATGTGTGGAACAACTTTGAAATTTGGCACACTTTGGTAATTACATACGAGGAAACAAATCAACTAATGGAGTTCAAAGTTAGTATATTAACACATTAATATGAATTTTTGCAAATAAGTCACGATGAAAGCTCATTTAGCATGTACACTAGGTTTATTAATATTATTAATACTGTTAAAGGTTTTAGAAAGACCTATACTAATGTTAAAATGATAAGAAATTTGCTTATATCACTTCTAAAGGCATGGTAAGCTAAAGTGATAGCTATATAAAAAGTTAAGGATCTAACATCACTACTATTAGAGAAACTTATTAGATATTTTCTTATGTATGAAATGAGGCTTTAAGAGACGCGAGGAGAAACAAAGCTTTCAAAGAAAAAGAATTTAGTGTTCAAAACCTCAAAGGAAGAATCAAGTGAAGATAAAGAAACATTAAATAGTGAAAGTGACGAAGAAGACTTAGTCACCGGAAAATTTAAGAAATTCTTAAAGAAGAAATTCTCAAAAAGAAAGACTTCAAGGAACATAAAGGCTATTTAAAACATAAATTCTTGAACATTTTTTACTTTAAATATAGAAAACCCGAACATAAGAAGTCACAATTTTCTCTACTTAAAGATGATGACAAGTACTAAAGAAACAATAAAAAAGAGAAGAAGAAGAAGAAGAAGAAGAAAACACCTAAAGTCTCAGTGTGGGATGATAAAAGTGAAGCTGGTTGCTTAGATTTTGTCTATCAGACAACTTGATCCATATGGTGTTCAAGGGTTCAATGAGTTTGTAGGTGAAGTTATGGACATTAAGTTTAGCAGATCTGTTGAATTAATTGGATATTGTGATGAGGGAGGTGACATACTATTGTTTATATAAGTATAATGACATAAGGACCTTTGCAAAATCATTTTACAATTTTGGAGTGGTTTCTTTGAGCTCATTACTGGCAGGAAAGCTTTGAGTTGAGCAAAACCTGGAAAGGATTTAATTAATTGGATAAGAAAGTGTTCCTCTGTATCTTGTTTTTTGTATTTATGCTAAGGCCTTTATTGCCACTGCTAAGCAAGATGTTAACATCATCATATTTACGTTTTGTATGTATTCTATGTTTACTAGCTACCTTTGAAGTACAAATTTGTATTAATTGTGAAGATATTGGAAAGTATCATTTTGAAGATATTGGAAAGTGTCACAAATTAAGATCTAAGTTAGTGACAATACATAAAAATTCATTGTCATATGCATGGCACGTGCCTGAACATTTCGCGCCAAATCCGTAAGTCGTTAAAAACCAAACTAACCAACCAAAGAATGGCCTACCTCTCTGCGCTTCCATAATCAACACCACTTCAAGAAAACAAACCTTCATTTCTCTGAAAATGCAACAGAGGCCAACAAGCTCTTGTCGAGCACCTGAAGACCAGTGGAAGATCAACGTCAAACAAAAACCCGAACTGGCCCCATTAAGGATCGTGGATGACTCCTCCGACCACCTTCCAGTCTACTCCCGTAGACCTGCCCTTCCACGGTCAAGATCATTAGGAGCTGAGAAATTGATTCACTTGATTCCGCTCATAGTCTTTTTCTGCTTCTTCATTCTCTGGTGGTGCTCTTATCCAGGTACCTTCTTCTTTTCTACTCTTTTGTTTGATTAACTTCTTGTTATCGCTGTTATTTGGAATAGTTTAGGAGCAGGCAAAAGGGATTATGGGGAATTACTTATTCTTTAATCTGTTCTTTTGTTTTCTTTTTGTTTCATTTCTATGTGAATTTTCTCGATTCAATCAATGCATGGAAATTTAGTCTATTACTTCGTCTGAAATGATCTTGGAAAGATACCATTATAGTGATTTTTTTTCTTATTACAATTGCTTAGCTAATTAAGTCTGCAATCTCCATTGTTGTGCTCTGAATTCAGTGAAAGTTGAGACCAAGGACGGAAGAATATTAGCAATACATCGAATTGAGAAGCCGCAGAATCTTACTGCTAATGTTGTTGAGCTTGCTGTGTTGGCATCTGCTACGTCTCCAATTCCATCAGCTACAGAAGTTCAAGAAAACAACTACAGCAACATAACTGAAGTAAATCTGGCGCCAGCATACAAAGATAAATCATGAAGCATTTGGCCTTTGTAAATGAAAAGTTTAGGAATGAGAAATTTCAGTCTACATTTACGTTCTAACTTCTAGTACAGAATCATAATTGTTTGTTTCATGTAAATAATGTACTACAGAATGATCCTCTTCTCTGTTGACAGAGCAGGAAGCTAAGAGAAAAACGTGTGCAACTTCAATTTGTGGCATTGACTAAATGACAAATTGAAGCCGAGTCCTGAACAATATATGCTTTTGACTAAATGCGGCTTCTGGGGTTTTACTGGTGTGGGAAATCTAATAGGAATTGTCCTTTGAGCTGTATTCCTTAATGGCACAGATGATTTTCTTCATTTATGCTTGAGATACTTGTGGGAAGAAGATTAGATTAGAGAAAAGCCAACCAAAATGGGATGCTACTGCTTCTGCAATTCACTGATTTCACCCCCTCGGCAGCTCCCTACCCATAAGTACATAGTTGAAGGTTTGTTTGATGGAAGAACTCTGCAACAGTCTCTTCTTGGTGACTGCAAAAAAGTAAATTGTGATTTTGGGAACATGAAACAATGATCCTATTCACATGAATCCGTTACCTTTTGCCATCTGTGAACATCAGGTTTCTTCAACACCACAATAGAATTAATCTTTTCGGGTGAGTCCATTTTCCACCGGCAAACAGGGGAACCAGTATTGTAACGATGGTAGATTCCCATAGTTTGCTTTCTTGCTCTATCATATCTATTAGCGTACATGTAAAAGATGAAGGGTTTGGAACATGGATGCTTGGTGACAGGTCTTGTGTTGAATGCATATGCAGTGTAATCAGCTCTTTTGTACCAATTAAGAAAGGTTCTTGAGGGCATCTCAAGCTCTCTAGGCGAGATTACCCCTCTCCAGACTTGAACCACAAAGCCCCATGACACAGATATGGACCAATATCTTGTGGTGTCATAGCAGATGGACTGTTGCATCACGCTTGCTGAGTCTAAATTCACGGACTTGAACAAATGTTGGAGGCCTCTGGCTCGGTTCATACGTGGGAAAATTGGTTGCACCACATCAAGATGGTGAAGAGATGCCAGAGGAGTCACAGGATGGGCTGACAATAGTCCTAAAAGATCTCCATAAACATCGTACTGCATAAGCACCATAAATAAATCATTACTAGTTAGGTTTGCTAAAAAAAAGAAAATAAAGCATAGGCTTGATATCAGTGAGGAAAATATTCAACAACGATTGCTTTTGCTGAAAGTTTTAGATGACATGACATAAATATGACATTTAAACTTGTTTTTGAATAAAAGCTAATAGATCACCATGTAAGGAAGTGATTAGACATCAAATCAGCTAATTTTTCAGGTAAATTGATAAGAAATAAGGATTTAAGGTTAAGAATCCTATTAATACTTTCATTTTTGGTTTTCCTTAATTCATTAGGGCCTCTATATATGCTGAAGATGTATTTGTATTACCTGATGAAACCCAGCTTCTCTTGAAAGTGGCACTCCAAGCTCAGCCATGCAAGCCTGCATTCTATCATCACTACCATACAACCCTGGATATCTTTGAATGCACCTATCTTGCATTTTTGCCAACTCTTTTGCCAATGGATAGCTTATAGCAAATCCACCACCTCCATAAGCCATCGCATAAGAGAAGTAAATGTTTTGAAGGTGACTCTCTGAAGAGCTACCCACATAATAGAACTGCCTGTGATCATATTTAGACAGTATTCTTACCACATTATCAACAATAAATACTGTGTCATCATCTCCCATCACAAACCACCTCACGTCCTTCAGTCCTAGCTTCAATGTCTCCGAAACCACCCTCGAAATCCTTAACGCCGAACGGTGACCTTGCCGGTTGGAGTACTTAAACTTGGACGTGTCTGCAGAAACCCTAATCTCAGGCAAATCTTCGTTCTTTCTAACCCTTACCCTTCTGTCCATCCAAACTATTCCTCTTGTCTCCTTAGGTCTCCACCATACTTTGACATACTCCTTTCTCTTTTCCCACAAATCCGCCGAAGCTGCGATCCCAAAAACGATATGCTTCAGCTCAGTGTCGCTCTTCTCCGGATTTTTCAGGAGAGATATACTGGTTTGCGAAGTTTCTGAATGTCCATTCTCTTCATTGGCGTGGAATGTTGAGGACAAGTTGGTGAGAAAATCGAGGTGTTCTTCAGGCATAGGGCATTGGTGATCATTGCTTGAGATGAAACGTGACGAGTAGACAAGGTAAAGCGTGGCCGTGATGAGGAAGAACAAAACAAGGGCATTTCTGGAAACAAGTGCATGTTGAAACATACGTTGGGGCGTAGTTGACATGTTTTGCCTTCCCTGAAAAAGATCGTTGTGGTGTGGCTGGCGGTGTTCTTGCAGCTGCTTATTGTCATCACATGAACGGTTATGGTGTGTTTCTTAATTTTCTTCTGTTTTGTCTTTTTCTTTGCCCCAATTCGAAGAGGTGGAGGAAATGGAGAAGGAGAGGAGATTGGACTGAGACTTCTTCGGATCTAAACGAGAAACGAGAGCTAGAGATGTGTCCATTTATGACCCCAAAAAAAAAACAAGAAAAGGAAAGATGTGTCGTCTAATCTTTTTTGCGTTGTTTTTTCTTTATGGAATGACGAAGTTAAATGCGCCAATTTCTCGCTGGATTAAGAAAGTTTTAAGAACACATGTATAATTAATGACTTAATCATGTAATTAATTTCCAAACACCAAACGAGCTTGGTCATGATGAATAAAATGAACAATTAGAATTAGCATTTCAAGCCAAGGAATCTTCTCCAATGGTTGATTGAGTCCATTGGTAAGACGAGGGACTTATTCTCCCGATAACTCTCAGTGGCTCGAGGTGACTCCTTTCAAGAAGAGGAGCCAGCGCACACGTTGGATCAAACATTACATTTTACAACTATAGATATAAACATTTTAAAGTGCAGTTGATCAATTACAATTAAGTATGGACAACTTTGAGTTAGGATTTATATTTATGTTAGAGATTACATAAATAGTGTTTACTAAATAGCATGTTAATTCCAATCTTCAATTTGATCAGTATAGTAATTTTGTGCTTGAATTTAAAAATTAAAATTTTATTTTATCTAAATAATTATTATTAATATCTTAACACTTTTATTAGTAATATTGACAATGATTGTCTTGCAATTTAAATGTGTTAATATAATATGTTAACACTTTTTTTTGGATCAAAAAAAGAGCAAAACAATAGCATTAGGCTACCATTCGAGGGAACGAAATCCCCACAATATCTTTCAATATAATACTCAGACAGGCCATTGGAGGTGATTGGAAAAAAAAACGACACCAACGTCAAAAGACGCTGCATAGTTGGCTAACCAGTCCGCAAGTCTGTTGCCGTCGCGAAATTCATGTCGAATCTTTACAGTCCATTCTCTAGCCAGCAACTGTTGAATTCCCAACACCAGTGTATTGTGTTCTTGCCGTCGGTTTCCCGAAGAAGAGAGGATATTAATGACTACCAGGCAATCGATCTCAAGTTCTACGCGCTTGTACCCGATGTCCCAAGCAAGAGTCAGACCCGAAAACACCCCCACAACTCTGCACCTACAAATGTACAGAAACCAATATTATGAACAAACCCTCCTAACCCAGTACCATGCCTATCCCGCAACACTCCACCTGCTGAAGCACAAGATGAATATTTATAAGCCCCATTAGTGTTCAGTTTGACCCAACCTGTAGGAGGGTGAGTCCAACTTATCAGCTTCTCCACCTGAGTCCCTAGGGTCACCACAGCACGTCCAAGAAAAGCCTTGGCCTTATAAATCCACAATACATAATCTAAAACTATTAGTGTGGGATTATCCGTCTAAAAGAATTGTTCATCAAATATTTGTTGATTCCTCCAGAACCGAAAAAACCAACATGATGTGCCAAAAATGACAGACCACGCAAACCCATACACTTCCTGCATGTTTTGTAAGTTGTTGTATGACCACTCGCTTTTGTTTTAAGTAAAGAAACTAGGACTGATGGAATGGCGTGGGAAAGTCAGCCAAAAATTATAAGCGTTGGAGCAATCTTTGACTATATGCAGATTCGTCTCATCATCATCGCACCTTGTGCAAGAGGCATCAGTAGCTAAGTGACGAGCACGTCGTTGATGATTAGATAGGAGACTGCCCCGCGAAAGAAGTCAAAGAAATGATCGAATTCTTTGCGGACCTGACCATTGTCAAATGAGTTCCCAGTGCCTGCTGTCCAAAGAAGGCGTGGTTGTGGCAATTAACGCATATGCAGAGGTTGTGGTGAAGGCACTTGTCACCGATTCACCCCATATAATATTATCAGGACCATGAGTAGGAGTTGGGGGAAGAATACCTGCAATTGCTAAACATACAGATACCGGTAATAGATCCTTAAAAAGGGCCCAATTCCATCCGCTGCTAGCTTGCCCAAAGTGTTGTACCGGCAGATGGAGTTGCTCCTTTAGAATTATGGAGGTGGCCAGCGCAATAAGCGAGCCCAGATTGAGAACCCAAGCATCCAACCAAAACTTTACTTTCCCACCATTTTCAAGTTACCACTTAATGCCAAATAAAACGTGTGGCTAGACAGAAGCTATACTGCGCCAGACCATGGATCCCCTTGTAGCACCAAGAATAGTAGGCAAATGGTTCACTTTAAATTTGTACTTAGCTTGAAGCACCCGAACCTAAAGCGCATCCTGCCTGGTAACGAGGAACCAGCCGAGTCGTGTGAGGAGGGCATCATTCTGAATTCTTATACATCTTAGGCCAAGCCCCCCTAAATTCTTAGGTTGACAGATGGTTTCCCAATTCACCAAACTAGCTTTCCTTTGTTCGGTGGTGGAACCCCATAGGAAGGAGCGGACAATTTTCTCTAAGTCGTCACATAATTGTTGGGGAAGGCGTACAGTTTGCATGGTATAGATTGGTAAGGTTAAAAGTACCGATTAGATTAGTGCGACTTTGCCTACCAAAGAAAGATGCTTAGCTCACCACCCTTCCAACCGCTGTTGCACCTTATCTAAAATATACTGGTAGGTGCTTCGAGATGTTCGGTTATCAATAAGTGGTACCCCCAGATACTTCCTAAGGTTGTTAGCAAGTTGAAATCCCAGTTTTCTACTAATGGATCGAGCCAGATGTCGAGGAATGTTGTTAGAGCAAAAACATCAAGTTTTATTCTTACTTACTTGCTATCCCGACACCCTGCAGAATGTCTCCAATGTCTCCTAAATGAAGTCAACATGATCATTTTCTATTTCAACAAAGAGGATTAGGTCATCAGTGAAGAAGAGATGTGAAAGTCCAAGTTCATTTCGACTGAGTTTTATTTGTTTCCAGTTGCCCTGATTTACCGCACTATCGATCAAATGTCCCAATCGCTCCATGCACAAGACAAATATATAGGGTGATAAGGGGTCGCCTTGTCAAATGCCATGGGTCAGAGTGAAACTTTCTGAAAGTTCACCACCCCAATTCACCTGCATTGAGGCGGTTGTGATGCATTTCATGATAAGGTTGACCAGAGTCAATGGGATGTCGATGTCGATGAGGGTATGATGAATAAAGTCCCAGTTTAGTCGATCATACGTCTTGCCCAAATCCACCTTGATGGCGAGGAATCCAGATTTGCCCTTCTTTTTTTCATGGAATGAAGCACCTCTTGTGCGATGATAACATTGTCCGTGATCAACCTGCCTGGGACGAAGCTGCATTGGGTAGACGCAACCAGATCATGTAGATAAGGCTTAAGTCTGTTGACTATAATCCTGGTTAGTATCTTGTAAACCACCGAGCATAGGCTAATAGGCCGAAATTGTTGAATGGAAACCGACTCAGGTATTTTTGGGATCAGGGACAAGATAGTTCTATTAATGGTTGACTCCCAAACTTCATGTTGAAACACCCGCTGAATACACTGCACCATGGAAGGCCCAACTGTAATCCACTGGTTTTGAAAGAATATAGTATGGAAGCTGTCAAAGTTGGGGGCCTTATTTGGATCTATTGCAAATACAGCAGTTGTCACCTCTTTAGCTTCGACTGGTTGATTAAGTTCCTCCGGTGATTGACTGGACATCACTGGGAAATTGCCTCTCATTCTACTGTCAGTATGTCTTTACCCCTCAATTGTGTACATCTGTTCGAACAAAAATTTTGCTAGTCTAAGAATTGCAGTAGAACCAAAAACCATATGACCATCGGCGTCTTTGAGGGAGTGAAGTCGGATCTGTCTTTTTTTCCCCATAGTGACAGCATGGTAAAATTTAGTGTTACGATCACCATTCGAAGTCCATTGACACCGAGCTCTTTGATGCCAAAACAACTCCTCCTGGCATAAGACTTTCTCCAAATCTGACCTAAGGAGCACTTCAAGGTCCCTCAAGGAAGCCGAACCTCGAGTTTCCAAAGATTTCTTAATACCGTCCAATCTAGCCAGCAAAACCTTTTTACGGTGAAATATATGTCCAAAGTCCGTTTTATTCCATTGTCAAAGTTTTCCAATGAAAGTCAACAGCAACCCACAATAATCGTGATGATCAACATTCCGGTTGTGTTGTACAAAAGAAGCAAAATGATCATGAGACAACCAGGCTGCTTGAAATTGGAATGGATACTGTCTATATGAGGAAGAATTCTGTTGATCAAGACAAACCAATAATGGCTGATGGTTTGAGTTTATGAAAGGTAGATGCTTGACTTTTGTACAGGGAAAAATTTCTTGCCACTTAATTGAATAAAAGGTCCTATCCAGTCTTGCTAACACTGTTGGACCCCGAACTTTTGGTGAAAAATAGAAATAATAAAATGAATTTAAATGAGAAAGAAATTGGTGAGAAAATTAGGAATTTATATGAATGTAAGGAAATTTGATGAAATTAAGGAAAATTTATGAGAAATGAATTGTTTAATTTTGAGGACTTTGATATTTGAGTGAACTTATATGGATTATGAGAAGAAA
>JANIPN010000218.1:14462069-14475626 GCA_027478595.1 Erythroxylum anguifugum
GTGGATATAAAGCAACTTTGGACCTGCGAAAGAACCGAGCTAAGTTTTTAGTATGAAAATAGATTTAAGATGAATAAAAAAATATATCGAAATTTTCGGATTAGTCTAAGGTTTCCTTCGGTTTTTCGGTTTGGATCCGGTTTTCGGATCGGGTTCCAACAAACACCGTCCCTCTTCGCCACATAAATTGTAGACCAGTAAAGCCAAGTTCCATTAAGCAGGCATTGTGTATACATTCTAGAAACGCCTTACTCATCACTGGTTATGTATTAGAACCGCCCCTCTTGTCGGTTGTGGTCAGTTTTGCATTGAAGTCACCTCCTATTAGCTCGTGGTGACACCAGCAAGTCTGTTGAGGTTATGCCACAAATATTTCTACATTTGGTAATTCGGACTATCATAGATAGCGATAAATAAAAAGGAGTGTTTGACATGATCTACTTGAAGGTGAATGAACTGTTGATGAGCAGCAAGAATTGTGACCGTAACCTTCGCTTTCCACAAGATCCAGATACCACCTTAATACCCCACTGCCTTTACTCTGAAAGATTGGTCAAATTATAAGTTGCGAATAACTTGATCAGCCCTTGACCCACTGGTCCTGGTTTCAGAAAGCACAAGCAGGAATGGTCTGTGTAACCAAACAAAATTTAAGAGAACTGGTTTAAAAGCTTTACCCCCAGCCCCCTGATAATTCCAAATGATTATGGACATAAACAATATTTATCAGTAGGAGAGGGCACTCTTGCGCAAGAGTGGTCTGAGACTCAACCCCTTGGCCACATATGGTGTCAACCCTTGGAGTTTGTGGAACTAAGTCGTCTTGAGAAGTAAGCAGCGTAGGTTCGTCATTTGGTGTTGAGGATGCATAATTAAGGTCCGGTGGTTTGGGAGGTGGCACTGCGTAGCGATTTTGGCCAAACATCGGAAGAGTTTCTACCATCGCTTCTTCATTTTAGTTTATAACGAGAACTAATATTTTTTATAATCTACATATGAAATTTGAATTTTAGAGTAAAAATAAATTGTAACTTTAAATTTTATATTAGAGTTCTATGACTATATAAGTTAGTAAAGATCTAATAATTAATTATGATTATCTAACCTTTTGATTTCTAATAATCTAATTATTTATATCATAATCTATCTATTCAGAAAATCATGGAAGGATAGTTTCATTTTTGATATATTTTGAGTTAAATTAATATATTAATAAATATAGAAGGCTAGGGGATGTTTATATTTTTAAATTTTAATAGACTAAAGAAATATTATTTTCGTTGTTTTATATATTAAAAAAGAGGCAAAGGTTTTAGGTGAGTTGGGATGTCAGCCTTAATCTGAAAGTGAAATGGATATATATATATATATATATAATGAAATAGACATGACTAATCTAGGGAAGCAAGCCTAAAACATATTCTCGAAAAAGATCTACAAAGAAGATTTCAATTTTACCAAGTGGGTGGAGCAATTCAAAATTGCCAACACGATGACATATATAAAACGCTGACAATTAATGCTAGCTCTAGCGTATAATCGGAGTGAACTTAATCTTCAGTTTGAATGACTTGTACACAAGAACAATTGCAATTTTGTCTAAAATAAGATATTTATAACGTCTAGTCAGAATCAAGCTGGACCATTAAAGAAGCAATCAATGCCCACCTTTTCTGCACCTTCTTTTTGGCCTCTCTTCCATCGGTGAAAGGTTAGCTACTAACTAGAACAAGTTTTGGCTTGCAAAGATTCAACTTGTCATTTTAATGCTATGGCCTATGGCAAGTAGCATACGTTCCATCCCTATCTCACTTTAGGTACGTACTATTTCTTGTTGAGGCCATAAAGCCACATGTTTAACCTATGAAAACAGTCTCTTTGTAAATATAGAAAGGGAAGACTGCGTACAATATGACTCTTTTTAAACTCCCGCAAAACATGAAGCCTTCTGTATTTGGTTAACTGAGTTCTTAACTTTTTTAAATCTCTTTCCGATGAGGGGAAAAGTGTGGTATCTATGTACAAATTAAGCTTTACACTTTCTGTATGTAATATATCTGAATTTCAGTTTGACATTCCTAATGAGAAAGACTACAAGTGGGTCATTAGCTAGCGAAAAAGGTCTTAAACCTTGCATTATACTAAACTTCAATTTTGAAATATAGAAAACAATTATAGCACTAATGCAAAAGGTAGACATTCAATTAGATATAACACTTAAAAAGTGGGATTATATTTTACAATGACATTAGTGACTAAATCCAGTTTGAAATGATACTTGGAAGTCACATTTTTCATGGCTCAAAATGCTAATTTCTTTTTCAGGTAGCTCGAACCTGAGCTTACTGTATATCAAGTACCAATTAATTAATGTAAACCTACTTAGTTTTCACTATATTATCGTTGATTGATGTTGAATGTTCAGAATTAGCTAGCTTTTTAAAACCTGGATTGATGATCGTGGAAAACCACTAGCAGTGAATGATAGTGGCATCGGTGATGGAAGTACAATGGTGTTGACAAAATAAATTTTTCACAGCATGACAAGAGGTATTACTTTCAGTATTTTCCAGCATCAATTTTAACTCCTTAAGCATGAAGTTCGGTGTAGCATATTTAACGTATCATTTACATTAAATCGATGTCGCGTAAGATGCCTAACTAAGTTGGATTAAGACCATACTTATGATGAGATATGGCTATGAATGTCTTGCACTATAAAAGCATAACATATGTAAGGTATCATTCATATTAAAGTGATGTCACACACTTTATCTTCTAAGATGCCTTGCAAATTTGGATTAAGACCATACTTATAAGACAACATGCGATAACGAAGTATATTACTATGCTATGGACGTCTTGGAGAAAAGGACAAGGGCCTAATGATTTTATTTTTGTTATTGGCCTGAATCTGACAGAACTCTCTAATTTCCTGTCGTTGTTAGGTGAAACTCTAACTTTCGCAGATTCCAGAGATGGGTAATGTGAAGCTGAAGGGACCACTTAAGGCTTCGATTCACTTTCTTCCATTAAAAGAAGAGTTGGACTTCGGCCAACAGAGGTTGCAGCAATCGCAGTCGTGAACAGATAAGATGATTTTGCCTAAAAAGCTCTTCACGTGGCTCTCGGGCCTACCACTTTTAGACTTTCCATATGCTTGGAATCTCACTCACTCGCATGGTAACCTCCTCCAATACAGACGTGGAATCCCGTTTATGGTTGCACAATATATGAAGGAAACTGTATGATCTTAAGCTATTATGTTTTTACGAATGGTATCTGTAAAGAACTATAACTGATTAAACATTAGTAACCAATAGATATGGTTGAATTATTTTGGTGTATGGTCAAACAGGCCCGCATGAAGCTATTCCTTACATTACGAATCGAATGTATACTGCAAAACACTTGAAAATGGACATTACGAAAACTAATACGACAAATATCAGAAACTATACCAGCTTCCCCTCAGTCCGTTTGTTTTGAGATTAATGGTTTTTGCAATCAGTGAGACACGAATACAGCAGGAGCATTGTCCCCCGTATATAAGACAATGGTCGGTACGGTAGAACCTCCACTTCACGTACACCGACTGTATATTTGTACTTCTCTGTTTTATTTCTTATCTTGCTGCCAACCCATTCCCATACTTCTGTTTTTCTCACCAGAAATTATTGACTGGGTTAATGCAAATACCTACGAAAGGATTGCAAACTATATATCCTTTCTTTCAATCACTTCCAATATAATTTCGTGATGACATAGGAATACGAGAAGAAATCGGCACGCGAGATTAGGTGTTACGGGATGGGAAGCCAAACTCCTTTCCACGATCATTCTTCCTGTTAAAGGTCCTTTCTCTTCTTCTTCTTATCTTCTCTACGGTATGTTCTTTCTCTGTGTTTTCTGTAACTGAGTTTCGATCTTCTTCCAGCTCTTGTTTCTCTCTGGAGTGTTTTTATATATAAACCCTTCAGATTCGGCTTCGTATTCTCAAATTGGAGTTTTGGGGTTGCCTTTTTCAAGACAAAGTATCAACAGTACTCATCTGCACTTTTAAGGTGCTTGTTCATTAATTTCATCCAGTCTTTTCCTTCCACATATGCCGTTTCCCGTGGTTTACTGATTTCGTACTTCGCATATAGTACTTACTAGATTTGTCTTACAGTACTTTCTTTCCCAGTCTCTATATCTTAAAGCTTATTAACCCCAGAGGTTGGCTTTGTCTTCATCTATTTTAGACGACCATTTGATCGATTAGTTTTCAATTTCTGCTCAACATGAGCTGCATGTTCAATTTTCCTCGTAGAAGAGTTTTTCCGCCTTTGTTTTTTCTTAGAAAGGGAAAAGTTCTCCTTTGTTAAAAATTGGACTTGCTTATGAAATGCATTTTATCTGAATTTCTAAGTTTACTTATAAATATGTTGATGCAATTTACAAATAGAGCAACTAATATGCCGATAGTTTACAGAAACTGGAAAGTTTGCTCTGGCATGTTGTTCATTGTCATCGCTCACTCTCACGGGGCAGTAAAAGGAACTTTCCATTTGTGTGGACAGCCTTATTCCAGCGAACTACCCAGGCAGGTCCCTTTTGGTCCTCACCGCGACACCAAAGTCCCCTCCTCCCATTTGCATGTCATATCGGACCAAACTGCCCTAACAAATATGAGGTTGACGATCTTGGCAGCTACTAGACGGCAGCTGTCACTACGTACCCAACAGAACCAGATTCAAAAATGACCCTCTAACCCTTCCTAATCCTAACAATCGACTCCAAAAGTTCTTCTCCTTATCCCAATTAACTTTCCTGAGTTCCTTATAATATCACCTACCATGTCCTCTACTCTGGTCCATACAACTGGCCCACCATGTATTCTGATAACGACTCATACGTAGATCTTTTTATGTCTGTATACTCTAAGCTATCAATCTCATATACATAAATATGATTATACTAATGGTTAAATGCTTAAGTTTCACATACACAAATTTCTAGGTTGATTGGTACCTGACTTATTTCGATGCAGTGATGGAACCGACCAACAAGCCACAGAAGCAAACGCCAGGCCTGCCCACTCTACCTAGAGACTCTCGTGGCTCACTTGAAGTGTTCAATCCCTCCACTTATTCCTCCCGACCCACTGACACAGCATTTCGTAGCAGCCCCACTTGGAAAACCTGGGTCGAACCGAGTGTCGACCCTCAACCAGACGCGTCCAAGGCCTCTTCCAAGTCCGGTCGGATTGAAGAATCTATTGTCACATCATGGATGGCCTTCAAAGACCCTACTCCGGCCACCACCACTCAACTTCAACCACCGGAGTCCCAAAGTGTCGGCAATGGTGGAGACAGAAGTCCGAAGCTGACCGGAGAAGCCGGCGTTGCGGCGAAAAGAGCAGCCGAATGGGGCTTAGTGCTAAAAACCGACGACGAAACGGGCAGACCACAAGGGGTTAAGGTTAGGACCTCAGGTGGGGATGAACCGAACATTAATACAAAGCCAGGTTCATCCTCAAGAAGAGACTCCAACAACTCTGTAAGGAGCTCCGATGATCTCTCGGACGATGCTGGAAAAGAGAGAGGAGGGATTCCAAGAGTATCTGAAGACATTAAAGACGCCCTATCATCGTTCCAACAAACATTCGTTGTGTGTGATGCTACGAAACCTGACTATCCTATACTGTATGCAAGTGCAGGGTTCGTTAAAATGACAGGATACACCTCGAAAGAGGTGATAGGCAGGAACTGGTAACGTCTATGTTAATCTCTGTTGTGTTTTTATTATTTAACGGTTAAACTGTCAAAGTGAGGAGTGAGTGACAGTTACATATCGGGTGGGTTGTAGTCGGTTTTTACAAGGTGCTGGCACGGACGCAGAAGATGTAGCCAAAATTAGAGAGGCTTTACAGGAAGGGAAGAGTTACTGTGGAAGATTGTTGAATTACAAGAAAGATGGCACTCCTTTTTGGAACCTTCTTACCATTTCACCCATCAAGGATGAAAATGGCCAAGCTCTCAAGTTTATTGGGTTAGTTCCATTCAACTTATATATTACTTTTCTGTTTTCCATTTACCTCTTAACAAGTAATGAAAGTCATTTTCTAAAAATAACTCTTCTCTGCAAATTGAATTTGGGCCACATGGTTTCCGCCATTTGACATTCAATCACAAATGTTCTTTCAAGGGCAAAATAGCACCTCATCTCCCTTCTAAAAACTTCGGGGAACACCGATAGCCATATGTCAATATCTTGCTAATAACAGTAACTAGGAAAATTTATGCCCGATATTTATATAGGTAGAAGTAGTGAAGCATAATTGAGTTACTGTTGATTTGGATATAAGAACAGACTACAGTATTGGCGCGAAAAAGCCTTGTGATTGCTTATTCTGTAGCTGGAAGTGTGGTTAACAAGACCATGTCGGTGACTTTTACACTGTTAGTGTGGCATAGCACATGATCTTGACCAGACCAAGATTGTACTAAAAACCTTCGCCCTTTTTGTTTTTTCCTTCCCGTTTTCTTATGAGCCCAACTGGGGTTACCGTCATTTGCGGAGAGATTCAATGCTCGATATGCACGAACTCTGGACTTCTAGATGCTTTGGATATAAGGTGAAAAGGAAAAGGGAAGAAAGTGGAAGGAAATTTTTTTGGATATGAATTATTGATTGGGGGAAATAGCAATGTGACACAGTAGCTGTTGTCAGTGCATTCATGTATGAAAGTTTTTCTGTCTGATGACTTGGCAGAATGCTGGTGGAGGTTAGCAAGCACACTGAGGGGTCCAAAGATAAGATGGTGCGGCCCAATGGACTGCCTGAATCTTTGATCAGATATGATGGTATCTATCCTCTCTCTTTCCATAAATTCTTGGAATTTTCTTTCTTTCTTTTTGTTTCTGTTGTCTGAAGCTTAAAATGAGTAATAAAACTACGGCATTTTTATTGCCAAAGCAGAAATTTATTTACTCTCAATTGCCAAGAGTCTGAAATGGAAGTTCTTCTAGTATTAACTTTTTGAGCTAGATATCAGGCTGAATTGCATGCTATGTTTCAAGGACTCTCCTCAACATACTTTTAAGAGGACTCTTATCACTTCAACTGTAACAAGAATCTTATGCGAGAGAGAACAGAACCTTAACCAGAACAACAATGTTTTCTCTTAGATGTCGAGTTTTAACAAGTATTACGGCTTTAATCAGTGCCACACTGCCTTGGAATTTATCATTTTGATGGGAAATGCAAATTTATGGATATTTGTTTTGCCTACATCAACTCAAACAATGGCAGCAAACTTGCAAGAGTTGAGAGTCCAGTGGTACACTAAAAGTCACCATGAAGAACTGAGGAAGTTGATTTTACTTGAACCTAGAGTGGATAGTAATGCTAAAATGATATAGATATGAAGATAAACTAGAACCCTTAATGTCAAACTAAGCTACACAACTATGTTTACTTCTACAGCTCGTCAAAAGGATGTGGCTACAAGTTCAGTGACCGAACTTGTTGAGGCAGTAAAAAGACCTCGAGCACATAGTGAATCAGCAAATCGTCCTTTAATGAGAAAATCCAAAGATTATGGAGAACAGGCAGGAATAGGAGCACCAAGGAGAAAGTCAGAGGTCGCGCCTCCAAATAGACGAAACTCTCGAAGCTCAATGCAGCGGATCAGTGAGTTGCCAGAAAAGAAACAAAGAAAATCTGTCCGCCTTTCTTTTATGGGGTATGACTATTTCTTTCAGGAAATTTTTATGACAGGCTTGGCCAGTGCCACTTCCTTGACATATATAACATTTTCATGGTTCAGTCTGATGAGAAAAAGTACTCAATCTGCTCCTGAGACTTTCCATGACAACGAAATGTCTTCCTTTGATGAAGAGAGTGAGGATGATACCAGGCCTGATAGCCTTGATGACAAAGTGAGGAAAAAGGAAATGAGACAGGGTATTGATCTAGCTACCACACTTGAACGTATAGAGAAGAATTTTGTAATTACTGATCCAAGGCTACCCGATAATCCCATTGTAAGAATACTACTTTGTCATCAGATATTCTTCTACTAAATTTGGAGTCCTGTTTTTTGACGTGTTTTACACTGGATAGAAAGAGGTTCCGTCAGTTTTGATTGTTTGAACATTTCAGATATTTGCCTCTGATAGTTTCTTGGAGCTGACAGAGTACAGCCGTGAAGAAATCTTGGGAAGAAATTGCAGGTATCTTCAAGTATTAATATGATTGTGAACAAATTTGTCTTTGATGATCTGAATCTCCCTAACTCGTCAACATCTGTAGACTTGGCAAGTTTTGCACAGTACATAAATAGTGATTTTCAGATTCAAATAATTTTCATGTGTATGCATTATGTGCACTGAAATTGTTTTAAATCTACTGAGGAACACCTGCATCACTGTTTTTCTCATCGTTTTTCATTATATGTCATTTATGCATAACAAATTTTCTAATTGACACCCTTCTGCTCTTGGAATCCTGTTACTGCAGATTTCTGCAAGGACCTGAAACTGATCCGGCTACTGTCAGGAAAATAAGAGAGGCTATTGACAATCAGACAGATGTTACTGTGCAATTAATTAACTACACAAAGAGTGGTATGAATATGATTATTATTACTTCTCATCGTCTTTCTCCAATTGAGTGAAAATCTAAACTATTTATAGGACCATATCTTCGTTTATATACATACTGCGGAAGATCTAATGATATGTTCAGAAAACGTCACTTAAAAATTTTTGTCTTCTATTGATTTTCCTTCTATTCAGGCAAAAAGTTTTGGAATCTGTTTCATCTGCAGCCTATGCGTGATCAGAAGGTATATATGATGCCGACATAACTAGATCATGTAATTTGAATAGAGAGCCCCCTGAGCATCAATTGTGATGAGTAGGAGAGAACAGAATGAAGAGACTTTTGTTTACAAAGTTCAGCTTTCCATGAACAGGGGGAAGTACAGTATTTTATCGGAGTACAACTAGATGGAAGTGAGCATGTTGAGCCGCGTACCCACAGCATTCCAGATAAAACTGCAAAAGAAAGTGAAAAAATGGTATGCACTCCCTTGTCTGCCTTTTCCATTGAAGTCATGCCATGAAAATGGATTCATTTTATGCATACGATTATGGTGTATGTGGTGTTAATTGGTAGTCTCAAGAGTCTATTTCCATTGACTATTTTGTTTGGTGGCCATCATCAGGTCAAACAAACTGCAGAAAACGTTGGTGAAGCAGTGCGAGAACTTCCAGATGCAAATATGGTAATTCTGATTGCAATTCCACATCTTAAAAGAATTTTTTTTTTGGGTGATAGATTATTACAAAAATTACTGCCATCCTGATTGCAGAAACCAGAAGATTTGTGGGCAAATCATTCAAAGGTGGTTCATCCAAAGCCTCACAGGAAGGGTAGCCCCTCTTGGAAAGCAATTCAGAAGGTACTATTTCGTTATATAAGAACAGGAAATCTGAATGATAAAATTTTTGACAAGTTTAGTTATTGGGTTGACCTTTACGTGGGAATTGAACTTAGGTTAGACAGTTTCTTGTATAAGAACATTCCTGTGTGAAGTATAATTGTCCTTGGGCATATATAAATTCTAAAGTTTTTGTTTCTCAAGTGGATGTGAATGCAACAGTTCCAGTTTTAGATATATATTTGTTTTATTGACGAGCAGTCACATGAGAAAGATAATAAGGATGTGTGATGTGTGATTTGTATGCATTTTTTGTTTGCTGTTAAAATAACTTAGTTTGACATGTTTCTCCTAATGCTGAGCTCATTTTAACCTTGCAGATTATAGATAGTGGAGAGCAAATAGGTCTAAAACATTTTCGGCCGGTAAAACCATTGGGATCTGGAGACACGGGCAGGTTTGTCTTTCACAGTTACCCTGTAAACTGCTTAATCAAGAGTGGGTGATAGTCAGATGATTCTATAAAATTATCTTGAAGATATTTGATGTTTGACTTAACTTGTGAATTATAGTGTCAATTTGGTAGAACTGTGCGGCACTGGTCTACATTTTGCTATGAAAGTCATGGATAAAGGAGTTATGCTCAACCGCAATAAGGTATTTGAAATTTAGTTGCAAACTTGAGTTGAGATAGATTTTCTCAAAGCATCACTTTTTAATAGTCGGTAAACTTACTTTATCTTCTCTTCTCCTGAATGAATCTTGATGCTTCCTGTTACCCTTAAATTTGCATACGTTATGCATCTTGTAATCCTCTAACTCAAGCTTGTCTTCTCTGACACAGGTACATAGAGCTTGTGCAGAGAGAGAAATTCTTGACATGCTGGACCACCCTTTTCTTCCGGCATTATATGCTTCATTTCAGGTACTTTGATAGAGAAGTACGTAGTTTGTGCAATGCCATTATGAATTCTATATGCTTAGGAGGATGTCAGATTTCTTCTATTCCAGACGAAAACCCATATTTGTCTTATAACCGATTACTGCCCTGGTGGAGAGCTCTTCCTGCTTTTGGACAGACAACCGTTGAAGGTGCTGAAGGAAGATGCTGTGAGGTGAATTGTTGAGACAGAACATTATAAGTACATTGTTATTAGGGAAATAAAAGCTCCCGTTCACAAGTGCTTTCTTGGTAAATGTAGGTTCTACGCTGCAGAGGTGGTTGTTGCATTGGAATACCTTCACTGTCAAGGTACGGACTGGATTGATTTTCTTTTCTATTGTTTGCTTGCTAAGTCTCTCATCTCTTTTTTCTTGTTTTCCTTAAAAGGGATCATTTACAGAGATTTGAAACCTGAGAATGTTTTACTCCAGAGCGATGGTCATGTGTCCTTGACAGATTTTGATCTCTCATGTTTGACATCGTGCAATCCACAGGTATCTGACTGACGCATCTTTCTTACTTCTGGTTTAGACGCTGAAAGTAATAATAACATCATGTTTTGCAGCTTTTGATTCCTAGCGTAAATGAAAAGAAAAAAAAGCACCGTAAACGTCAGGAGACTCCGATCTTTGTGGCTGAACCCATGAGAGCTTCAAATTCATTTGTTGGGACTGAAGAGTACATAGCTCCAGTTAGTTCTCTCAACACCTTTCTAGTTTCGATTATCACAGCCTTCCATTTGGTTTCTTCAATCATAATGGAAGAAGAAATTCTTCAGCAAGTACACATACTATTATACCAATATGTATCATCTTATGTAACCCAGAAAAGCTAGAAATTCACGATCATCTGGCAAAACAAAATGTATGAAACATAAACATACACTACATAACCTTCTACGTCCTTTCTCCATTTTCCTTTGAATTTGATTGAGAAATCGTTTAATTCATAGTTTTCTTTTTCTATATGTTTATATGCTAGTCTCTTTTTTTTTTGCCGATCTTTTCTTAGATTATATAGATTCTTATATTTTTTCTTTATTTTTCTCACTTTCCAAATTATTTCAGGAAATCATATCTGGAGCTGGACATACTAGTGCAGTAGACTGGTGGGCTCTAGGTAATTATGATACTCTTGTAGTTAATAGGATTTGTATCTTAACAGTAATTGATTTTTCCATTTTCATAATTGAGTGAACTAAAATCAAAATTTCCAGGTATTCTTCTATACGAAATGCTTTATGGATATACACCCTTTAGAGGAAAAACAAGGCAGAAGACATTTGCCAATATACTTCACAAAGACCTTAAATTTCCATCCAGTAAGCAGGTAACACCATCTGTGCATGCTCTTGCATAAAAAATGTCATTTTAGTGTCTCAGCTTGATTAAAAAGTGTTTAAAGATCACAATAAAGGCCATCTAGAATGACTCCAATTTGTTGAATTAGCCTAGATACCTGTGATGGTTTTACTTAAAATTGCCAAGTACGTGCAGGTTAGTCTCAATGCAAAGCAGCTTATGTACCGACTGCTGCACAGAGATGCCAAAAGCAGGTTAGGTTCAAGGGAAGGAGCAAATGAAATTAAGACGCATCCATTCTTCAAAGGTGTCAACTGGGCGCTAGTTCGCTGCATGGTAATATGTTAACGACCTATGGCTATAATGCAGAAATGTACATAGATAGCTTAGGACTGACATGTTTGCGAAAATGGCAGAATCCTCCTGACCTTGATACTCCCCTTTCTGGGTCTGAAGCAGAAAAGGAAGGCAAACTCGTGGACCCTAAACTGCAGGATCTACAGAGGAATGTGTTCTGAAATGGTAAAATTAACACCTATCTTTTTTTACTTTCAAAGTGTTCTTGAATTGTTTCTTCTCCTATGATTTAGTTTTTTAATTATGTTATGCCTTTTCAGGAAAAAGATGGAATAGGCAGCAAGTTTCCTGTGAACGGTAATTTATTTGCAGTGCTTGTCATCTCTGGCTGTAAATGTAATAGTGTTTGCTTGCAGAATTTGAGATTTCTATGATAACGTTTGTTGGCTGTAATGTTCTGTAAATTAATTTATTTTAGTAGACAGTTGCTCCACTGAGCCTGTAGTTCATTCTTTGGAGAACTGTGAACATGGATCGTTACTATCTTGTATCTCTCAGCAAAAAGTTTGACCAGTTTTCTCGTCTGAAACATCAACACTTGTGCTTCTTTTCGTGATTTTGGTGATTATAATTAATATAGACTGTGGACAGCGAAACAGATCTTTAATTCTATTTTATTCTATATATAAATCTTTTAAGCTTGCAAATCAAATGTTAACCGTTGATACAAGAGAAAATCTTTCTTGTTGTTTCACGTAAACCTCTTTCTTTAGGTCACCGTTCAGAAAAGTCATTTTCACATCTATTTGATGCAATTTCATATTAAAAAGAGCGATCAATATCAAAATTATAATAAGCAAATCTTTTTCACACGGGAGAAAACGTATTTGCATAATCAATTCCTTATTTTTAAATGAATCCTTGAGCAACAAATCTTGCCTTGTATTTTTTAATGTTGTCTAATGAGTCTTTCTTTATTTTAAATACCCATTTGTAGCCTGTAAGTTTTGTTCATTTAGACAACTCTAACAAGATCCTAAACACCCTTATTCTTCATAGAATTCATTTCTTTTTTTATGGCATTATACCATAAATTTGATTCTTTACAATCATGCTTGTGAAAAGGTTTTAGGATTATTCTCGACTCTTATATTATAATCAGATTCTTAAAGATATACAATATAATCACTAGTAATAACTGATTTCTTTGTTCTAGTATATCTTTTTACATCTTCTTTAGAGTCTATTATTTAACTGGTTGTTGAATGCTTTCAGGTAATTCCTAAATAATGAGATCTACGAAATTATCAACAACTTATGAAATTTCTTGATTGTCATTTACATGAGCTGTAGGATGTTGAATTTCAATAGTTAGTTGTACAATGTCTATTTGAACCTAAGGAGTATTGTAAATGACAATTACTTTATTGAAATATGAAATTGCAAGATAAATGTGGAGTAATTATATTATTTTTAATTGTTTTATGTTTTTTTTGTAAATGATATTATTATTATGTTTTCAAGAATTATAGTATGATGGACATATTTTATTGATTAGAACGACTTAATATAATTTCTAATTTATG
>JANIPN010000218.1:14575686-14591569 GCA_027478595.1 Erythroxylum anguifugum
CAACACCATATTATAATTTGTCAAATTATTGGATTAGTGATATTATCCAAAATTTTCATTTATTCTTATAAAATTTTCATCTTATTTATTATATTCCGGTTTGATAGCGGTTCACTACCGGTTAAACCTCTAAACTTTAAACCTTTTCTTCGACCTGTTCGATGTCCGGTCTGGTTTTTAAAACATTGTCTTTTACTATTTATATATCAATTATTAAGGTGTATAAAATATTATTAAATAATCATAAAATTATTTTACATTCATTAGGATGACTGCTGACTGCATATGTTTTGGTTTAATAAAGATTAATAAGCTGGTTCCAGAACAAAGTGAATTGAATCTAACTTGCAAAATTTCTTACAATTACAAGCTTCATCTCCGGTATGAGTTTCAAGATCAAAATGAGTACTGATGGACTATGAAAGTTGCAGGGAGCAGGTTGTGGTATTGTGTTGCGTAAGTGGGAACGAACTGTAACTTGGGCAACTTTTATTCCAATTCCTTCTCCCTCTCCATGTCCATCGATCTGTTGTAATTCTTCACGTAATTAATGTTTTAAAAGTTTTCAAAATTCACGAGGAATATTAAAAAATGATTATGCAGAAGCTGTAAAGCACCTTACCTTCCAAATTGCCATAGTATTGTAGAATCTGCCAAGAATGATTGTACCTTTCTCGACTTAAAGATGTCTAAGTTTTTGGTCTTAGGCAAAGATAAAGCTGTAGCTCTTGAATTTGTCTCTTGTAATTTGCATTTCAACGAGATATTTTATGAGTTAATTATTTATGTAAAAAGTCAGTTTACAAGAAATTAAATTTAATTATCTAATCCAAAATCTCATATTTAAAATTTTGCAGTCATAATAAAATTTTTCAAAGAATAATTTCTTGTACATTATGTAATAAAAGGAGATGAGATAATGAACTCTCAAGGTACAAAATTTCTCTTGACTTATTGTTAAGCTCGACTAATTGTAACATCTAAAATATTTTCTCAAAAAAATCTAAACCCTAAAACTTAATGCCATGAATCATGTGATGCATATACTATATACACATTTTTCCTTTGTTGTGGGCTGAACAGCCGCTCTCAATAAAATTCTGTATAAGATTTTAGGACACTTCGCTGTTTAGAAATTTTCCTTGTGGAACTGGAAGCGGGTAGTCGAATTCAAGCTAAACTCCTGACAAAGTTGCTTCAATGTTTTGGCAAGAACAACACTTCCGCAGAAGAAGACACCTGCAAAACAGAAGGGAAAAAAAGAACTGCCAATCAATGAGCACAAGCTTCTAATGGTTCATGACGGCGGAATAACTCCGGATTTTAGAAAGGACATGTCAAGCCAATTTCGAGTTGACAGTGAATGCCACTTCTCTGTACTTTATGATAAATGAGCATTTGAATTTAAGGCCTCTAGGTTATTTTATGATCTTGCGATATTTCAATTCGACTTACCTATCCTAGTAGAAGGATATGTGTTTGCCATTTCAGATAACACCTTTCTCCAATTAGGTCTAGCAAAGTGCGTTCTTATCTGTCACATGTAATCAAACTATGTTAGGATAACAATTTAAAAGGACATCTATAGTCTCCTGATCAGTAAATCCAGCTTTGTTTGTACCCGGCTTTGGGAGACAATGTCAACCCCATTCTTGGCATGCTGTAGTCTCTGCACCATAGCAATAAGTGCAGACCTTGCATCTCCTTCTTCGTATACACTAGTCAAGTAGTTGTGCATTTCAATCATGTTCTGTGTCATTGAAAGAGCCAATGTAACCAAGAGTGTTACTCTAATCAGTGTCGGAAAGGGAAAGGAAGACGCAAAATTGTGGTACATGGAGATTGAAAAACATACAGTGCGGTCATATTCTGCTATGTCATCCATGACACCTTTAAACCATTCAAAAGAACCTTGTTCCCTTGTGACCCAGTAAAAATAGGCTCTTTCAGGAAATTTTCTTGCAGATGACGCTTGGTCCTGTGTATGCAATTATTGTCAGGAAAATAATGTTTCTTGATAATTTGAAGATATTCCGTTAAGGAAATTAAATCTGGTTAGGTACTACTTAACTCACCGGTTTTGGGGCGTGTAGCTTGATGTGATAGAGAAGATCCTTTATGATGCTAATAAATGGGGTTGCGCCGATTCCTAGACCTACCAGCAAGAGAATGTCATACTTCTTGTAATTCTGAGCAGGAGCTCCAAATGGTCCCTTGATAAGGATCCTTGGAAATCTGTCGTAATAAAAAATGAGATATTATATACAGATCTCACGTGTTCTGAAGAATTTGAGCATTTATACAACCACCCTACTCACGTTGCTTGTATTTCTTCATAGTTGGAATCCGATAGTGCTTTAGTCTGCATTCTCATCAGGCTTCCTGGTTTTTGTTTTGCAGCTGGAGGTTCGCATACCTGGAAAATATAAAGACCAAAAGAAAAAAAAAAAGTTTTATCAGTTCAGGACATGAACAACATGAGAACATAAGTGGATGAGCTATGAGGGCAGGAGCTGACACATATTCAGGGAACATAAATATCTCACTATGTCAACTACTGCCTTAGAGATTTGAATGTAATTGCTTTAACAGCGTGACCAATTCCCTGTCATGACATACAAATGAAATAACATGAAAGCTTTTGTCTTGACATTGTAAGATAATGTTCATATGCAACCTTTTCGAATTTCTTTCTGAGTGCAGTCGTCCAATCTCCTAATGTTCGTATGTGGACGCTCAAGTAATCATCCCCAGGCGCAGAAGTAATTGAAAAAGGATGCCTGTACCAAATGAGAACTATAGTGGTTAAACACGGAAATATGATGATTTCGTAGTTAATAAGAGATTATATCTTATCAATCACCATTCGAATTGTGATAAATCCGGGCACTTGACAAAAATGTACATTCCACTTTGGTACTTGAAGCCAGGAGGTTTACTCATGTATAATGCAAGAACGTTCCCCGAGTATACCACTGCCTGCAATGTCCAAAAGAGCAATAGAAACTGGAAGATTATTTATCCGCGAATGAAACTTGATGATATACATTTAAGGAAAAAGTTTCATACCTTAATGACGCTTACTCCATGATTGATATGGTTTTGAAACCTTGAGAAGAGTCTCTCGCAGAGATACAGCAATACTGGCACGATTATATACATCCACGTCTGCATAATAGCAGGAGAAATTTAGCAACACACTCACCCGTTGGGAATCTTAGAAAAATTATTAGAGGTGGATCAGGTTGGACTTACTGTCTTTTCGTACCAAGGCTTGTCAAAAATGAGGACGTAGCCATGCAAAAAGAGAAGGATGTAGGAGAAGATCAACAAGTGATGTGCATACCAAAAAGAATTGAAACCTGCCAAATGGTGAAATGGCCCTGGCAATTTGACAACATTCTTCCTGAAATAGTGTGTTGCCAGGATAAATGAGTAGGTCATAATGAGAATCAAGAGGATCCCAGTTATGCCTACTGTAGTTGATAGGAGAGACCAATATGTTGGCTGTTGGTATTTGAACAGCGGTCCAACAACGGCCATGAATTTCTCTCTTGGACATGAAGTCAACAATGGGAAATTACAAGCCAAATGAGCTATTGTGTGGACTGCTGTGGCTATCGCTATCAGTAATGCAATCATCTTGTGGAAGTTTATATTGTCATCAAAAGGGATGAAATTATTAAGTAACGATGATCTGAGCATAGTAAGTGTTTTCCGACAGACAGGAATAAGAATGAGAGCCATATCAAACTTGAGATTTTCTGCTGTAGCCTTGGCTGCAGACAGACAATTTCCTGAGATTTTGTAGATAGGCGAGCCCTTGTGCTGATTGAATTTCCAAACGAAAAGAATCACATTTATGGCTAAAAAGAGAGTGACAACCCACACTCTCCTCCAATTCTCGTGAATCAGTTCTATAGTTAGTGAAAAGAATTTGCTAACAGGTGTTCTGTATCTACTTGGGATCATGGCTTTTGTGAGGAGATTTTCATCTTTGTGCTCTAGTTTAGGGCATCCATCAGGGCTCACCATTCCCCTTAGTAGAGTTTCTAGCTGCCACATCTGATCATCCAATAAGAAGTTGAAAGAATTAGAGTTACTGGTTAATTGATCACATAGTCTGAATTTTACGACGAATATCAGTAGTTCTTTTCGTTTCTATGAACCTCTATGTATCCATGATGATCGGGGTCGAGTTCTTCCATGATTAGAGCTGCATATGTTTTCGCGTTCTCTTTAAGATTTGCGAGCTTGTTTGCTGAGGCACTCAACACAATAACCTTTTGCCATTAAAAAATAAGCATGTGATGAGAAACTTCATTACCTCGTATATCTATACAGAAAGGGGAACGCTCACTCACCTCCTTCACTTCATCCTCAGATAGCCTACCATCTCCATTCTTGTCAAACCTGCAAAAGTTTTCATTGTCAAAACTTAACCTCAGGTATATAGTTGTTTGAAAGTGAATTTTTACAAAAGATCCTCACATGTCAAAAAATATTTGGAGCCGAGTGTCAAAATCTTGTCTAGTCATATCTTCCCAAAACAATTTCAATTCATCCCGACTTATCCCATTTATGGTGCACACCATTCTACGCCTTGCAATGGCATCAAATATTTCTCCAGCAAAGTCTTTTGATTGATCTCCCATTCCTGTAAAGGAAATATAAATTTTGCCCTTTTCAGATTCATTTGGTTTTCTGATGTGTCCCTGCCAAAGTACGAGAAACATGTATAAAAAAAAAGAGAGATATTCACCGACGCATACTCCAAATTTTTCCCGAGGGAGCCTCCCATCAACTGCAAATTGATCGAATCGCCTTTCGATGGATCTCCATGCGTCCTGTTCCTTCCCTGTCACCGTCCTATCAAGAAACCGGAGGTTTTTAAGCCCTCTAGCTGCTGCTGTCGCTGTCCTCTCCATTTTTGGCGGCCGGGAATGTGCTGGCGCTGGACCCAGAACACCACTTTTCCTCAATGCATTGCTCGTAGTTTTCTTGATCGACGCCCCAAAATTGCTTGTAGTTCTTCTTAGGGACATACCAAGATTACCGGAATGCCAGATATTGGTTGGTGAATCATTGGCAGGTCTAGATGGTGTAAATGAATTAGTCTTGTGTCCATCATCGTTTATAGGTACGTTAACCATTTGATCAATCTCAACGCTGTCCAGCATCCATCTTGAAGACTCTCCCTTGTTGCTCATTGACACTGACATCGATCAGACCTGGACAAGATACGAATAAATGCACTTCTGGTAATAACTTGATCAAAATGGAGGAGTTTGTATGCATGCATGGATACGATTTGTCATTATGGCAATTGGGACAGACAGAGAGGTACAAGAGTACATATGAAACGGTCAAGCTGGTTTTTGGGAAGAGGCAACAATAAATGGAAGGTGCAAGAGTAACTTAGATAGGTAGTTATGATCCGGAAGGAAGTTATTTTAGTTATATGTCCAAAATAAGGAAGTTTCTTTTGGAACAAGAACTTCAAGAACATGATATGTGTATATAAGAACGTAGAATGACACTTAATTGACCAAACAAAAAATATGACCTGACCAAAATCATGAAGAAATCTTTTTCTTAAGCAATGAAGACCTATATCCATAAATTATAGGTATAGGTTTTTTTTAGAAGGTAATCTTGGTGGGTTTGTAGTTAAGCAAGCTTATGTTTTTATTTTGCTTTTCATTTCGAGGGGTTCTAATAAATTAGGCATTAGAATTGTTTGCTTCCATACTTGCTTTGTGCTTTCTAACGAAGAAGATTGGCTAATTTCACAGGCTTGAAGTTCTGTCTTTTAAAGGCCTCGCTAATTCTTTCTTTAGGAGTTAGAACACAAAACATAGAATATATGGTTAAGCAAACATGCAGAGATTCAAGTTATGTTTTAGAACAAGTGGTTATCTTGTAATTTGGTACCCAATAGATATATTGTAACTTCCCATATTGTGATAATCTTCTTTTGGAGAGTGCAAAATAGTCAGTTGGAATTCGGTACTTTTTTTTTTTGGGTCTTAAATTAGGGTATCCACCGGCAGATCCAGTGATAGATTGAATCAAATTTACCAGGCCTAAACTCGAAGTCGTCATTTTGGGTCGAGCCTTTTCGGCAAACTAGTCTATAGGCGCGGCCATATTTAAGCTAGATAAACATAAAGCATTTCATCAACTTTCAACTGCATTCACCAAAACTCTTGTGACGAACCAAAACAAATAAAGAATCTATATATTTTTCTATCCAAGGTGAACTTTTTTTCTTTAACCAAACAATCGGTACTAATAGCTTTAACTTGAATTCATATTTTCTGTACACACACCTCACTTTAGTTAATAGCAGTGAGAGGTACTCTGGAATCTCTCATCGATTGAGCTGCCTCATATGCAGCTAGTAGATGTTTCATATCTCCATTTGCTAGCTTCACCGATTTTCCATCCCAAAACAATTTTAACAATTCCTCAAAAGCTGGGGTTCTGAGCTCTTCAATCGAGGCGATGCTTGGAAGATTGAAACCCCTCTTTCTTGGTGTTGAACAAGATGGTTCATCCACCTGATTAGTAAAAGGATACCAAAACAATATCAGCAACTAAGACAATCACACGAGTGAACATATTAAAATGTTTTGGGATGGAATTATTGTAAAAGTTCAAAATCTTTCCGCCCGTTAGATGCCTGACCTTATATTCATTCAGCAGACAATTTCCAGCATTATCTGTAATTTCTACAATCTTGTGGTAGTGACCACCCCTTAACTCCCTCAAATCTTCACAGCAGGGAGTTAGCATTGAATTGAGATTTCCGCAAGCATCATGATCAAGTTGTAACGAATCTGCATAGGTTTTGCTCGTCACTTAACAAGGACGCATAAATAACTACAGCCAATATAGAGCAAAATCAGTGATACTAACGGTCAATTGAGGAGAGGAGATTATTATTCGCTGCACCAACATCTTCAATGGCAGTTGATACAGCAGATGAAAACCGATCACGCAGGGCTTGGTTGGCTTCCATTCCTCCACTGATCGGAGAATTAAAAATCAGTTGAATGTTATTGAACCAAAAGATTCATCAACTCTAATGGGAAATGACAAACCTGACTATGGAATTCACAGAAGCAACGTTGCTTCTCTCTAGGCTTAGCAATGATTCTTGAGCATACCTCCACTGTTGTGCACCCAGTTTCGCCTTATTGAAACTGGAAATGTTGCGATTGGAACAAATTCAGAAGAGTAAAATAGAATAATAGAGTACTTGCATTGGCTGAACAAATATTCTTACCAATTATGAACAACCTCCTCCATATCTTTCTTTCCACTCTCAACTCCAGAAGTATCCTGAAGATAATTGGATTCAGTTTTTTGCATGTGGAGTGTCCATTCGGATTTTATTGATGACGTAGAATTCTGCATAGTTGACATTTCTTGTTGTATTTTGCTGGTTCTACTGTTTGCACTTTCGCGAAGATCATGGACTGCCATTTGCACCTGAGGCATGCATGCAAGTAGTCATAAATTGAGATAACCTTTTTCAAGAGCAAAGATCCAGCCATTCAACAGAGAACTTGCACATACACATACCAATTTTTTCTTCCTCGCATTTGAACTTGCAAGCAGCTCTGCCACTTTTTCCAATAACTGCCTCTCTTCATTAGCAGCACATTCCTTCAAGTACCATAAAAATATTAATAACAAGAAATAAAATAACATAGACTAATGCAATGTAACAACCTCAAACTTCTCCTCCAGGGAAGTTAACTTTGTATCATTAACTGTTTGTGCCTCCTCTATGATTTGGTTGAGGTTGGAGGCGTGCATATCTAGAGTACCGAAGAAATTCACTGTTATTTTAGAAATTGCCCGTGCAGTTTCCACAGCTCTATGATGTGCCTGCATTCAATGTCCAAACATAGTCATTTAACAAAACAGCAAGAGAAAGAAGGATAAAATTCGTCAAACAATTACATACCTCACGCTGTTTCTGTGCATATGCACTTAGTTTCTCCTCTTGCACATGAAGGTTATATTGAAGATCGTTAAGCAAAGCATCAGCCTCGGAAGCTATTCTTTGGAAGAGCTGAATCAAGTAAAGCTGACGTTAGAAAAATGAAAAGGATGGGTGTTTCTTGCTCAAAACTCAGTTGTGTGCATCTGACACTTACACCCTCAAGTGCATGTGAATGATTTGAAACTTCAGAGTTTAGATTAGAAAGGGTTGACTGGGAATTTTCCTCAAGATCATTGGCCAAATCATCCAAAGCTCTGATACCAGATCCGTGCATGGTTTGCAGCTGTCTAACTCTTCCTCGAAGTTCTTCAGCAGCCTTTATGCATGCAACGCCTTAGTTCTTGCTAAGACTAATTAATATCAATAAAGATGAGCCCGGCTAAAATCTCATTTAATCTTACCTCAGTCTTTGTCGATACAAATGACTGCATATCTTCTTCCATGTCCTTCAACTGTTGCTCTTGTTGAGACACAGAGGCTGCTACAGTCTTGTGCAAAACTTCAAGCTGTTGGGTTAACTGGGACTGGAATTTATGAATTAGCACCTTATTCCCATCTTCAATTATATTCTTCCGATCTGAAAATGAAACATTATAGATCAATTATTTTGTGACAATTCAGAAACTGTGTCGTCTTCCAAACTAAGCCAAACCTATTTTTGAAAATAATCCAGACACATCCGATGCAGCACTTTCCAACTCAGCCCTGAGCTCAAATGCACGCTCCACCAGTGCTTTCTCTGAAAAATGGACATGCCCAGTGACATAATGTAAAAAAAAGCCATAAAAGATAAACCAAACAAAAGGTACCACTGGCACTAGTTTGGACATTGTCAGCAAAGTCCAAAATTAGATATATCGAAATCATAATACAGAAGAAATCCTAAAAGGATACTAAGTGCAGATAGTCCATCTTACCAGATTTGAGCAGATTATATATTAAAAATTCCTTCTCTTTTATTGTTGCATTTGCCTGTCTGTGTTTTTCCTCCAGATCAGACAATGAATTCTCAGTCTCCTCAAGTGTTTTCTGAATTTTTTAAGGTTGAAAAAGTAACTTCAGATTTCGAAAAAGACGGGAGCAGAAAGGCGTAATGGTATAAGCAGCTGTAGCTTGACATACTTACCTCGGTTTTTTCAAGCTTCTCACTTAATTCTTCAGTTAAATGTAGCTGGGAATCATATTGCTCCTGAAGCTCCATCACTTGCTGCTCAATTCAGGATGATAAGATATTTAGTTGATGATCACTAGTTGTAAAAGTGGAAAGAACAGTAGGGAAATGTAATCGTGATGAAGAACACCTTATCCTTGGAATCTGAGTCAAGTTCCATGCGCTCTATTTTTTCAGCCATTGCCTGGGTAAGCAAAGCGTAAGGAACTACATAGTTACGCATCATCAGAAAACTCAGTTAAGGACTCAGATGAAGAATATTATCATGAGGTAAGAACCTTCTTTTCAGCTTCTTCTTGCAGGTATCTATCTCGTGGTATATAGATTCCATTTTTCTCTCTTGCAGCATAAACCTCTGATGAACATTGAAGAAAATAGAATACATACAATTTACAACAGTAAATCAAATGAGCAATGTTCTCTGTTTCTTTTTTTTCTCACATAAAGAAGCAAGAAAATACCTTGCTTCAGCCGGTCAATTTCAGAGTACAGATCCTTAATCATAGCAGATTTCATCATTTTTTGGTTAATCTGAAAGAGAAACCAAAGTTAGAATCAAACTAACCGGAACAAGATATGTTTGGCATTGTGAGAACTTACAAATTGGATGAGTAGAAATTTAACATAGAATCTGCCATCAAATAGCAACCAGGATATTTACCTCTGGCTTGTTTTTGATGTTCTTGGCACGGTGTGCATAATCTAAAGTACTTAGAGTTTCTTCTAAGGAATGTACTGACGGAGATATAGTTGCAATTATGCATGTCTTTGTTTTCCCTCCCAATGAATCCCTCAACAGCCTTGTTAGTTTGCTGTCCCTGAATTAAAAAATGTAATTCCAGTTACATCACTTTTGGCGTTCAAGAACACTATAAATAAGCTAAATATATTAATCTTTTCTTTCAACTATTACCTATAAGGTACATGACCAGAATGTTCGACCAGAGCATTGATGACACGACCAAGTGTAAGCAAACTCTTATTAATCTCTCCTGCTTCCCTTGCTCTTCCCTGAAAATGGCTATCACTTTATAAATATTCAAGCATTCCATGAAACAAGAAAACGAAAACATTAACAGAAAAACCGACTAAGAAGACCAAAAGCAGAATGTTGAAGATTTTACCTATTTATAATCATATAATATTAAAATCATTTTACAGCAGAAAAGAATCGGAGTTTGCTATGCCATACCTCTCTTGCACCTGACCTTGATATATTCTCCGAACCAGCAAGGTCAACTAGATTCAACTTTCCACACTTGATCATCTCTTCACCCTCAGGTGTACATTCTTTGATGTGAATAGTGATGGAAAATATTGAGTGAGAACGACTGCTTTGCTTGTTAAGGAGGGTCTCTGCCGTACGCCTCTTTGCAGAACCTTTCTCCAAAATTTTGTAAATCTCATTGGCAGTAGTCACTATCTCTTCTTCCAAGCCTCTAACAAAAACACCACCTTTTCCATCTTCCATAAGCGCTATGGGTTTTTTAGATTTGTCATCTATAAACTTGGAAGTTTCTTCTAGAGCCAGAAGATCAGTTATTTCCTCATTGTATAGCTCCAGAAATGTTACTTTCATGCTATATTCAGCACTCTGAGCTTCCAGTATGTCAAAAATTTGTTTTACTGCTCTTGGGATGACACCTGCGTCACTAGGAAATTCCCCATTCTACAATGGGAGTAAAAACAATAAGCTTAGTTGCAGCTAAAAGCAGAAAACTAAGAGAACAAATATCTCCCCAAAAAATATAACCTTTTTCCTTGCTCCTCCTTCCATAGTGTAAGTCTTCCCCGTTCCTGTTTGACCATAGGCAAAGATGGTGCAGTTGTAACCTTCAAGAACTTCATATACTATGGGAGAAACTGCACTACCATACAAGTCCTTTTGTTGGGATGTTGGTCCAAAAACCTATAAGAAAACCACTTAGTTAAAACCATTGCTACAACTCAATTGTCTATCACTATCGAATAGAATATCAAGATCAAACTTAATATATAAATCCATATTGTGAGTGTTATTTTGAACTGTAAGGCAGACCTTGTCAAATAGAAAGGTTCTATCAATCTGCTTGTTAGCTATATTCTGAACAGCAGTAACTTCCCTTCTACCCTCATTACATGAAATCACCACTGGAGTATGTACTCTGAGCTCATCGTCATTCAGAGGCCTAAAGAATGTAAACAGAACAACTGATTAATGACAACAGCCAAAACAAAAAAAAAGTGTCCAGTCTAAAGAAGTAGGCAGTAAATCGCTCAGAAGTCAAAAAGACCTCAGACTTCCTAGTATGAACAGAAGCTCAATCAATTATCCAATATAAAACTCTGGAAGGCGTTATTGAATCCGGAATCAAACTCAAACCCATTAAAAGACAAAAAATCAACTGACCTGCAACGCACAATAACCTGTACATTGACACCCTTATCTTTATCATTTTTGGTAATTGAATTTGAATCCCCTGATCGTAGATCTCGTGATGACTTGTCACTTGAGCGTGGAGTCTGCGATGGGGATATGGAAACCAAACCCCCTCTTCTAGACTGTGAAGAATCCATTCAGCTATATCCTCTAACTTAGCTTTAAAACAACCTCAAGCCTCTTCTCCGCGAATCGCTGATCGAGCAAAAACTCACTTAGTCAACCAATTAACCATGAACACTAAACGAAAAGAAGACTAAATGACCACCCTTAGCTCAGTATCAGATCAGTCAGTCAGACGAAATTTAGACAGAAACAAAGACAAATCAAACTAATTTATTAAAATAAAAACAGTCCATACGCAAATCCACAAAAATAGGAAGTCCATTAATTTTCCAACAAAAAGTGACCATCTTGAAAATAATTCCATATCCTACATAAACACATTGTTCCCTGAATCTTTTAAAAAGACCAGCTCAGTTCACGGATTCAGCTCAGCTCACACAATAACGCACTAATCACAAGAAATGAGATAGAGACAGAGACATTAAAGACTCAATGTGTTCTAATAACACACGCGCACGCGTAGAGATGCAGACAGAGGTGTATGTATAAATGCACGTAAAATCAGCGAGAGAAAGAGAGATCAGGTAAGTGAAGACGGATCAAGAGAAATGAACAGAAGAAACTTGAAAATCTATCACAAGAACTTACAAGAATTGTATCAAAGTGAAGGTCTTGTTGAAAATATATCGGTGCGATGATTTCAGAGAGATTTTACAGAGAAGAGAAGAGAGAGAAAGCAAGTAAAAATGGAAGCTTTGCCTTTTTATATTGGAAGAGAGAGAGTTTTTGTTGTTAGGTGTTGTTGCGAGTTAAATTTAGAAATTGAAAAACAGAGAGAGAGAGAGAGAGAGACGGATGCATAATGCCGTTACGGTGGTTATGTTTTTTGAATTGAAGCTGATAGGACGGCCAGATATTTTGACGGCGTCAGTTCAATTTCCTCCCAATCTGACCGTTATAGCGCCACCTCCGTCTCCACCAATCTCTCTCTTTCTCCCTATGTCCCTGCATAAATAATTATCTTTTTTTGTTTAAGTTGGTGGAATTTGTTGGTGTTGGTATGTGGTGCGGTCGCTTACACATTAGAAGGATTGGCTTGTACCGTTGGCCTGTAGTCGGGGGAGTTGATCTTGTATTATTCGTTTTGTTGACTGATCTGGGCCCTTCATGGAGCGTCTATAACTAAAACCAAAAACTTTGAAATTTTAAGTGTCAAATAGTGGCTGGCTGTATAAAGAGAAAGGCAAGGCAACCCCGGGCTGATGCTTACCAAGTCATAAGTATCAGGGCCTGCAAATTCCCATGAACCGAGTAATACTTTGTCCTTTCCTGGTTCAATTTTGTTTGAAAAACAAAAATCAAAATCATTCTGTTCTCACGATTTGTGTGTGCCGGCCCATAATGTGAGGAAGATATACCTATTTTTCTATTACCGTTTCTATTGGCTTTATCTTTACCTCCAAAGCAACGTACAAAATGTGAGGAAGATATACCTATTTTTGTGTACTACGAAAGAAACTACTACTGTTAATTCATGCTGCTGCTGCTGCTTCTCGGTTTAGACATTTCTTTCTTCCAAGGGCTTAACTTTGTTGGTAGATGCAAGAAACCATTGAGGTTGAGACTCCTTTTAGGATCAATAGGTAAATGAACAAAAAGTTATACCTTCCACTATTTTTAAAGAAAAAGGAAGCCAAAACAAAGCTAATGATACTTTTTTTTAATTTTTTTTTGGTCTTAGACTAGAGTATCTACCGGCGGACCCAGTGACTAATCCCCTCGCTGGTTTGTAGGCACCTCACAGGATGAGACAGCTGGCCCAAAGATTTAAGGTTGCTCCATACCCAAAATTAAGGATCGACCCCTGACCTTTGGTTAAGGATAGATGGGTCCTTGCCACTCAACCACATCTCTTGGGTTGAAACCTTTTTTATTGACTAATCACGTTAAAGATATTTGTTGCATATTGAGATTTATTACATGTCTAAATTGGATTTGATTTAAAATGTACGGAGAGATATTAAGTGTGTATGCAAAAACAAAATAAGTGAAGCGCAAAAAGGAAGACAGAAGTGGGGCTTGTGTGTGGTGGCAAAGGAACCCCACGTGATAAAGAGTGATGTGAGAAGGCACATGCCTCACTCAGTCCGGTACCTTTTGGCGTCCAAAGATCCCTGTCTAAACGCCTACCGAATACAAAAACTTCACTCCTTATACTTTAAGCTTCCTAGTATGGAAACAGGATTCTAATCAAGTTATATGCATGCCCTCCGTTCCTTTCTTTTGTTCTGTTGATGATTATCATACTCAGTTTTCTTATTTCCCCTATCTTCGCTTGTAACTTGTAAGTGCATGCTCATTCCTAACTTAAATGGATAACAAAAGAGTATTTTATTCTCTTCTTTTATACATTTAGAGAACTTATTGGAATTCCATAATCTAAGTCTAAACTATAAATTTGATAAGTGCATATTGTTTTAACTGATTCAAAATATATAAAAAACAAATTTATTTATTTTAGTCCAAAAAGACTTAAAAGTGATTAACATTTGTTATTTTATTTTGATAATTCAAAACCTTAATGCATGTGTCGTGTGGTATACTAATAAGTTTACTATTTTTTTTCCCTATCTTCTTTAAAGCTAGTTGAAACACTTGTTCTAATTAAAATTGGTGAAGCTTGTACTTCACAATGATGTAGAGATGTTACGGTGGTTGCACTGGCAAGGTCACTCACATGCTCCGGCTAGACTTTTAGATATTATGTTGCTGTCCAAAAACAAAAAAGGGTCTCCAAGTTTTGGAATCCAAGAAAAAAGGGCCAAAGAAAAGGGGAAGTCATTGCAAGTAATGTTTGTATTGTATGTGTTTGGTAAGTCTTTATTTTAACCTATTTATATGACCCCATTTCACCAAATTAAAATCTTGTCATTTAAGGAAATATCCATTTCTAGTTTCGGTTAGAAACCAGAGTCCCAGGTTTACTATTGTTACACTTTATGTCCGGTAAATTGGCTGGTTCTAAGGAAACTAGGGTTGTAGTATAAATTACTGTCATGTTGGGTACCGATACTGTGAGGAACTGTTTAGGTGATCACAAATTTGTAGATACACCAAGACCCATTTTGCATCACTTCCTGAATGGCAAACTCACGGTTACCAAGTTCTGGGAGGGTTCCAAGGATAATTTTTATTTTCACTCTTATAAAAAGATGAAACAACAAAGCAAGGTGTACCTATGACACCACAAAAGATTGTTATGGTAATCGTAAGTGGAACTAGCAACAACTATCTATGTTTCACCACACCTTGGGAAAACTTCATAATGACACGTATGGCCTATCAGATAACGTTTTTTTAGTACGTAGGACTTTAATAATGTTCTATCCAAGATTAGGATGAACTTAACTCAACCAGACTTTAATGTTGTCTTTTGGCTTGCATGTTTAAGAAATCTTCCATGCATGTGCAAGTGGGGATTGTACAACTGATTAGATCACTGATGGGGATTTGGACAGTAACTGTGTATTAAATAAAGTGATTCTTGTTACTCACTACAAAAAATAAAAACACAATTTGCGTCGTTTAAAAAACGTCACAAAATTTCAAAAAATGTCATAAAATATAATGTGTGATGTTTTAAAAAACGTCACAAATAACGTCGCCATATGTAGTGTAGGCAAAAGGTTTTTGCGATGTTTCTCATAAAACATCACGGAAAACACGAACATTCAGCGATGTTTTAATTAACGTCATTGAAAGATTGATCTTTATGCGACATTTTTTGGAAATGTCACGGAAAGTCACATTCCGCGACGTTTTTAAGATGTCGCAGAATGTTGCTTTCTGTGACATTTTTACAAAAACATTATAGATAGTTGAATTTCACAATGTTCCTAAAAACATCACAGAAAGTCACTTTCCGCATTGAAGAATAAATAAATAAATAAAATTCACAAATAATATTGAATATTTATTAACTAAATAAGATTTTAAAAAAATTGTATTTTAAAAAACGTCACGGAATGCCATTTTAATTATTTTTTGTTTAATTATTATTCTTTTCCATTTTTTGAATTTTTTTGAATTTAATAATTTTTAATTTTAATAATTATTTTTAAAATACTATTTTTTAAATCTTATTTGTTTAATAACTATTCAATATTATTTATGAATTTTATTTATTTAATAATTCTTCAATATTTTTTGT
>JANIPN010000218.1:14703229-14713883 GCA_027478595.1 Erythroxylum anguifugum
TTCCGTCGCTAATTTGCTACGATTTATGTTCCGTCGCTAAGTTTCCGTCGCCAATTTTTCTTTTTCTTGTAGTGATAAGACCATACTAGCATAATTTACTTGCAAAATTATCAAAGTTATTATTCCTATGTAATAGGGCTAAGAAATTTGGACCCTAATAACCTTTTAGGCAAGATTTTCCACGATCCTCTCACATTCACCAACTTATAACCAGGGACGAAGGTATGTGGAGGCCAGTGGTGCACTGGCCCCCCACCTCTAAGATTATTAAATAATTATATATATATATATATATACATGTATATATATATATATATATTAGGACGAGGTTATTTAGAGGTTAGTAGTACATTGGGCCTCCAAAATTTTAAAAATTAAATATTTGAGCCCCTATCTTAAATTCCTGACTTTGTCACTACTTATAACTATTTTTACTATCAACAATCGTGGTTTAATTCTTTGTTGACAAAAAAACACAATCAGTTATCATTCCTAGCTATTTTTCTTCAATATTAGATCCAAATACAATTTCTATGTTGGTTTGAAATTATGGAAATGGTATAGGATATTTCCCTAAGTATATCAAGGCTATTCTATACTCAAGTATCAACCAAAGGACTATAAACCCATATTATATCAATGTTACATATTTCTTAAAAAAAAGTTATCCCATGGTTCATAACTTGGATGTATGATTATAAACAAAACCAACGATTAAATGCACCCATCATAACAAAAAGATTCAAAGTGAAATGGTGAGACAAATTAGCTTTGGACCATATAACTTCATCATCATTTATCAAAGTATGATTAGTCCAAAATTCATAACTACTTAAACAAATAGGCACAAAAATTACCATCTTTTTACAACTAAAACCAAAATTCATCAATAGTTTACTAGTTAGAGAAAAGACGAAAGAAAAATATTTCACTATCATGAAGCAACTACTAAAATTCTGATCTACTTCAACCATATAAAATATTAAGGAAGAAATAAATTTGACAAGGTGATTGTTTCATAATATTTTTTAATGTTAGGTGACTTGGGGACTTAAGAAAAAGACGTGTCATTGATGACAAGTTACCAGTCAAAACTTACGAAATTACTATAATAACATATATGTAATAAGACAATTATCTACTAAAGCTTGCAACTAATAAAAGCTTAAAGAACACATACAGAGGCTCCTCTCCAATATTAGTTGTTCAAACGATGTATTTCTCTCTCATTTACAGTACTAACCCACAAACTATCCTTGAGTATTTTTATTCATAAAATCTTTTGTTCTTATAAAGCCCTCTTATTTTAATAAATTTTAGAAGGGGAAAATAAAAAACTAGTATTTCATTTATCTTACTCTTCTCATACTAGTACTAATATTTTTACGTACATGGAAAGAAATTATATTTTTTGCTAACTAAATAAATAAAAGATATTATATTTATATATAATAATGGATAACAAAAATAAATAAATATCTAAAAACAAGTGAAGTTATAGCTTCTTTCTTTCTTTACTTATTCATTTTCCTACTCTCAATAGTTTCATATTTTAATACCCTCTCCCCCACAAATCGAAGCATATATATTGTACATACTTAGTTTGGACATTTTTGCATGAAGCTCACTACAAACCAAAGGTTTAGTAAAACAATCAATTAATTGATTATAAGATGAAATAGATAGCAACTTAAAGATTTCATTTTGCACTCTCTCTAATCATATGATAATTAATTTTAATATATGTTGATCGTTCATAAAGAATGGGTTGTGAGCTAGATAGAGTCTTGACCTACTATCATAAGATAAAATAGGAATGGAAATGAAAGTAACTCTTATATCCTAAAAACGATTTTAAAAAATCCACTAAATTTAGCAGGTAGTTGATGTTAGGGCTTGTATTATGCTAGACATTGTAAGTTCTTTGATTTATGGAATATTAATGATTTTCCTAAAAAAAGATATAATACCCAATAATTAGTCATCTACTAAATGGGCAAGAAGCTCAATCAAACTTTGGAAATCCTTTAAGCCATAGTTCTAAGTTATAAGCAAATAATGACCTTTATCTTAGACTTCCTTTTAGATACCATAGTATTCATTACATAACCTTGAAATGTTAATTGGAAAAATATAAGAATTAGAAGAGTTGTTACATTGAATGACACATATAAGGGAAAATATAATAACCTGCTTATAAGTTTGCTATATATTGAAACATTAATACTTAGCTCACCATCATTCGTGGTTAACTTAGTTATGGACATTGATTTACATTCTAAGAATATCATTTCTTTAAGTAACTCAAGGGTGTATTTTTGGTGAAATAAAGTTATGCTAATTGTTATTCTATTTACTTCTAGACCAAGGAAGTAATGTAAAGATCCCAAATTCTTAATCTTAAAAAAAATATGCAAGTAAGATTTGAATTCAATGATATAACCTTCATTGTTACTACTAAAAAGATAACACTATTAAGAATACTAATATGCCAAACCTGGTAAATAAGGAATGGTTAGCTTTAGCCTATACAAATCCTTGAGAGAGTAAGACATGATAATTTAGAAAACAACTTCCTACTTGCTTGTTTGAGGCTATATAAGACTTGAGTAGTTTGCACCTTTGACATGTTTTTCCTTTCTTTTAGGCCTAAAGATATTTGCATATATGCCTCTAATTTCCTATGTAAAAATGCATTATTCATTTCTAATTGATGAAAACTCCAATTAAAAATTATCGAGTTAACTAAAAGTACTATAATTGTACTTATTATAGCTACTGGTGAGAGCGCTCACACGCACACACGCGCGTGTAGTATATTCCAAATTGTTTAGTAAAGCCTTGTTGTAGCTAGTTTAGCTTTGTACCTCTCTACTAGATCATCAGCCTTAAACTCGATTCTAAGTATCCATTTATAGCCAATCGATGTCTTGCTAAATTGTAAGTTAATAATTCCCCAATTTTTATTATCTAATAAAGCCTTTAACTCCTACTTAATAGCTCCCAAAAAGAATGATTATTTCCTTCTTTATAAATAGGATGATCAATTATATAACTAATGGCCATGGACAGTGTTAATTGCTCATCTAAAAGTGTAGAATAATCAAGAACATTTTCCAATATATGAGGCCAATTTAAATAAAAATACCTAGATTGGCTAATGATGGTTTAGTAGCAATGATGAGCTAATAAAGATAATCTTAAAGATAAGTAGACACTCTTATAGTCCTTTCTAAGCCCCATCATTTAAGAATGTGAGTAAAGGATATGTCTAAGAATTTAAGGTGTTGAAGTGTGTTCATAAGTAGGTTTAATTAAAAATTAACTAGTATGAGGTTGAAGATGAACTAGCTAAAGTGGTATTAACTAAGTCTTGGTTTTTTGATGTGGCTTGCAAAGGGCTTGGAAAAACAAAAGGATCTTGCAATTTACCTTTTGAGGGTAAGGAAAGTTCATTGGTGTATAAAACTAGAAGATGATTAAAAGTATTTAAAGGAAACACGTATTAATTAATAAAACATCTCTAAAAACTAGAATATTTATGACTTAGTATCATAAATTATGTAACCTTTGATACTAAGGGGGATAACTAATAAAAAAACCCTTAATGGCTCTTGTTATAAATTTGTGTTTAGTGTGGAAATGAGTAGAAGTAAGCACAAGTAGCCTAACACTTTAAAGTTATAAAAAGTTATTTTAAAGTTCACAGTGTACTTTGCGTTACAATATAAATGATGAGATTTTATTGATAAAAAATGTTGCATGATTGACCCAATCACCCTAAAATTTTAAGAGCAACCATGATTGAAATCTCAAAACTCTTATGTTGTTGCTTACTTTCAAATATTATTTTGTTATGGGGTATATATACAACTCATTTGGTGTACTATGCCATGATTCTTATAAAATTTTGGTAATGAGATTTTTCTTTTAAGTATGTTTGATGGTTTTGATTTGTATTTGAAATTGAGTAAAAACAAAATCATAAAAAGACAAGATCAATTAAGAACCAAATGATTAAAAAAAACAAGATCAATGTTTTAACTTTCGATTTTTGCTTCATCAAGTATACCCCAAATAACTCTACTAAATTCACCATTATAAGAAATTAATTGGCAATCAGAATAAATTGGTGTTGACATAAGCCCCTAAATATCCATATGAACTAATTCAAAACAATAAGAACTAGCAATTATGCTAGAAGAGAAATGGAATAATCTTTTCTTAGCCATATTTAGAACATCACGAACAAAGTTAGGATTAAAAGCAACAAAAACATTAACAAATTGTATTAGTTTTAATCTAGGATTCAAGGCAATTCCATTTTATAATTCCATAAATTGGACTTAAGAATATTATTTCATCAAATTAAAGAATGCAAGAGATGTTTTAGATTTAGTTTTAATGGTTGAGTGAGGGGTGATGATGAAGTTAGATTGGTAGGAGGTGTATTCAAGTGTTATAAGTCTTACATTGCTCTACCCAAACTAATTATATTATAAGGTTTTAGGTTATATATCTTGCAAAATTTTGATTATAACATGACAAAATAATAAAATCTTCTTATTAATTTTCTAATAGATTACAAATTGAAATAAAAAGATGGTAATAATAGAAGTCGTGTTAGAATAAATATGGGTGATAGTTGCATTGTCACATGAGTTTCTTGAACGTTAAGATTAGTAAGCATATGGATAAACATATTTTTAATAGGTTGTGTAAAAATAAAATTAGTCATAAGATATGAAATATAATCATATATTTCCAAGTCTATTATTTATCTTATTTTAGAAAGATTTAAACTAACATAATAGAAATAACATTTACCAATGGTATAAGTGACAGTTGAGTTCACTTAAATATTCTCGTTACAAAAGTAAAATAACATTTACTAACTAAAGCCAAAAGTTTTGGTTTGACTAAACAATGTACTAGGCGCCTTAGCTCCAATTGCTACCTCATTAGTACTATTATATGAATTTTTGAACTCCCTTTCTTATCATAACATAAGGTTGACTACCTTTTATTGAGATAACATTGGATCTATCAACATTATATAACCTTTATCACTTATACATTCTTTATTTAAATCCTTAAAGAATTTAATAACCTCGTCATGTTCATTATAGATGCTAAAAGTATTAGTAGTGTCACATTTGCACATAGTAATAAGGTAATGGCCTAATCAAAGTTAGCTCCTCTTAAAGCCCCTCAAAATGAGTATAATATTCATCTACATCAAGTTTTTTTATTTGAAATGAAGAATTCTTCTTACAAATATGTTAAATGGAAAGCCTTTCCATAGGAAAACTTGCCAGCCAAAATCCTTTCATATCTTATAGGCATAATCAAACTATGAACTACTTTTAGCAACTGTGGGCTTAACAGAATTGACTATCTAAGACATTACCATTATGTTGCTTTTTCCCAATGTAAATAATCATCACTAGAGAGTTAGCTTTGGTGATTTTGCCATTTACAAAGCCTAGCTTATTCCTCATGCTCTTTACATAAAAATAACAGTTCTTACAATCTAGTGGAGAAGTGATGAGAATTGACTTCAAGCTCTCATTTTGGGTAAATGTAGAAGGGATTAGCCAACATTGGTTGTTCTTTTTCTCCATTCCCTTTATCCATAGAGGTTAAAGGACTCATAGTAAAAGATGAATTAAATAGAAAATTGAATTGTCCTTACTTTTTTATCTTTTAGTGCTTTGATATTGTACTAAAATTTAAAAAGGAAATGAAAGAAGTGATTTCATTCATCTTACTCTCCTTATACTAGGGCTAGTATTTTTATATATAAAAAGAAAACATATAACTATAAATAACTAATTAACTAACTGAATAAGTAATATTATATTATTTTATAATACACATTTACATAAATAATTCATTATCTAAAAATGCATTAAGTCGAGTCTTCTTTCTTTTTTTCTTCACTTTCTTGATCTTAGTTTCTTCACACTTTAATATTTTTACATAACTTTGTATGAAAGAAAACATGAGTTGTCTCATTAATCTCTCATTCTCTTTTATTTATTTACATTCTAAATACAAATATTATATGTAGTTAACTAATTTTGTTGCCCATCAAATTAAAATATTCCATGTTTTGTGCCTTACATTTTTACTTACTATCAAGTAACATTTAGTTTTTTGCTTTATATTTCTCCAAATAACATCTAACCTTTACATTATATTATGTATTATTTTTAATTGTTAATAGTGATTAGTAAAACACCACATTATGATTATAATTTATTCTTTTATTTATATTGATTTAATTATTTGTTTTGTTTTAATCTTTTATTCATATAACTACTTATTTTCATTATATTTTCAATATTTTTTAACTAAAATAAAAAGTAAATAATTTGATCAGGGAATGTTTTAGGATAGGAGCACTAACATTATATGCATTTGTTATCACAACTAGAAATTAGTCATAATTTAATACTACCACAAATAAATTATATCAAATAATACATAGAGTAATTGAGAAAATAATTAAACTTATCAATAATTAGAAACATTATCTACACCTTTAAAGGTTTATCCCCTCTCTTTTAAATTTTTAATAAGGAATTTCTTTAAAATTTTAATAAAATATTTAAATAGATATCTAGACAATCTTATATAATAATAAGTTTTAAAAAAAAATTGTTACAACACCAAGGCCATTAAATTTACATAATCAAATTCTTAAAAGAACATATCTTATTGTAAGAATAATAATTTCTAAGTTTCGTTCAATAATTTTCTATTAAAAATTAGAAAACCAAAAATAAGAATTAATTAAATCTATTCATATATTATCATCTTTCTCATTGCTGTATATAGTTTTAGGCCAAGTTTGGGCTAAAAAACCTAAAACTCGATCTAACAAAAGAGTTTGGACTTTTTGAGTACACTCAAAACTTGAACAAGTTAAAGGTTGGGCTTACTTAATTAAGCCTAATCGATCTTAAATTCGAGTTTGAGTTTGTGAAATTATTTCATACTCAAGCTTGGGCCTTATGAAGTTTAGATCTAGCCTAATTTGTTGTCATTCCTATTTTTACATATTTACACCTTTAAGAAAAATATTGTTATGCCATAGTCTTCTCATAAAATTCAAAGTTTAAATAGTGTTTAAATTCACATTTGCAAGCAAAGTTCATCTAAGAAATCAATTGCATCCAAAATGATAGTAGTTAAGGGTTTAGTTCAATCTGGTAAAGAAAGATATTAGTTTGTTAATTAAAATATAATTATTCTAGAAATTATTCATAAATAAAATCATTTAAGTTCACTTATGTTAAGATTTTAATTTTTAAATGATGAAATTTTTGTAAATATAAAACAACAATACTCAAATGAATTAACTCAATAGTAAGATCATAATCATTTATCTTTTAAAATTTTATTTCTTTCAAAGTTATTTTTTAAAAAATCGTATATAGAATGGATGAAATTGAAAGATCATACCCCCAAGATTTTCATCCATTAGAAAACTTGATTATGTGAAAAAAATTAGTGTACTTTTATTCCTTATTATCAGTCTTTAATGGCATTAAAGGAGGAGAATTCGGAGTTAGTATATAATTTAACAAAGATCAATATAAGATGAATAAAGAGAAACAATATAATTCAATCACACAATCAAAAAGTAATTTAAAGAGCCTAGAAAAGAAGAAAGGCAAACTAATTTTGTAATATTTAACAAATTACCATTGCCTACATCTACTTTTCAAGACACCTTTTAGAATTTGATTATGACTCTTCTTTCAATAAGTAGAATATGACCCTTCTTACAATCATTCTTATTTTTCTATTCGTAAATAGTAACTCTTCTTATAATCTTCTTTTAAGGTAAAGAGTAACTCCAACTTATAAATGAAATTTATAATTCAAAAGATCTTTCCTTACTCTCTTTGATAACTTAAAGACTCACACACTTCACAATGCAACAATGAATGCCCTCAAATTCTTTAAAAAGAATTCTTTGAAACATACTTATAGAAAATATAAATAATTTTATGTCAAAATCAATTAAAAAACCTATGTATTTATAAACTTTGGAACTTAATATAGACATTAGAACTAAGAACTTAATATTAATGATTAGTTATAATCAATTGGTTGACCATTGCTATACACTAGGTGACCAATGTATATTGATTAAAAAACTAGTTGTTATAAATATTAATCGACTATTACAGTATATCAATTGACCAGTGTGTATTTTGTTGATATAATGGTCAAGCACTACAGCAGTTAATTAGTATATCAATTAATGTTGCCACAAAGTTTTGATATACATGTTTGACATATTTAGATTAGATAATGTGTCTGAATTTTTGTTTCTAACATCTTCAAGTTATCAAAATTAATTTTCTTAATGAAAATTTAACGTAAACACTTCTCAAAATATATCTTAAAGAATGTTTTAAAGATTAAGAATTTTCCTTTGTAATCAAAACTTTAATTTTTGTTAGTGATTAAAAATAATTTGATAATAAGTTAAAATGATGATATACTTATACACGATGAGCCTCTAAAGCATCAAAGTAACCAAGTAACAAATATAACGGTTATTACATTTTTATTTATAATCTTGTTGTACCTTGATCTTCTTTAATCTTAGTTTTTTATTCTTAATTTAGATGAATTTATTTAATACCTTTTTCTGTTATCTTCATAAAATTGCTCTAGATTCATATATTTTGGGAGCTTGCCGCCTAATTATTCTCTCGAGGTCATTGGTGATCCGCTTTCTTAGGCGCAACAATTGGGAGATAGACATGTTTGGAAGCATACTTCGGATGGGATTTTTACTTCGAAGTCAGCCTACTCCAAGTTGTTGAGAGAGGAAGGGAAAATTGGTCTAGAGGATTAGACATGGATGTGGAGGCTACCGGAGTTAGCTCGTCAGATTTATTGTTTATGACTAGCTAGTAAGAATAGAGTGCTAACTAATAGTTTATGGTTCTAGTGGAAGATGGCGATGGAGAGCATATGTGTTATATGTGTGGCGGAAGAAGAGTCCACGCTTCAGCTTCTTCATTATTGCCTTATTGCATCTTTAGTCTGGCAGCATTTGGTGTCAGCCCAACAATAGAATAATTTTATATCTAATGGTTTGATTGAGTAGCTTGATAGGAACCTACAGGACAATGGAGTAAAATTGCCAATTGGTATTAATTGGCGGATAGTCTTTACCGTTACGGTGTGAAGGCTATGAACTCGATGGTGTAGTATTAGTTTGGCACCTAATAAAGAAGCAGTTGATGTTGTTACTCTTATCTCCAATATTGGGAACAACAAGAGAACTCCATTGTTATGTATGTAAGAGGACAGTGGATGTGCCTCCGCCTTGCTATATAAGCTGGTTTCCTCCATCCGTGAATGTTGTCAAACTTAATACAAATAGGGCAGTCAAAGATAACCCAAGTATTGCTGAGGCTGGGGGGGTTTGTTGAGAAATAGTATGAGTATTTGGCTGGTGGGTTTCAAAGTTAACCTGGGTATTTGTTTTAACATAGTAGCTGAGATGCAAACCTTGCAGTTTGGATTACTGCTTGCATGGAGAGAAGGGTATAAGAATGTGGAGTGCGAATTGGATGTCCAAGTCTTGATTGACCTTATTAAAACGGCTGATATTTTTTCTCATCAATTAGGTGGTCTGATTTTGGATATATGTGAACTATTAAGTAGGCATTGGTTTTACTCACTACATTATATATTGAAGGAGGGCAATTTTTGTGTTGATTGTCTTGCTAAGGTGACTTGGGATTTGGAGGTAGAGCGTGAGGTATTAGCTGAGCCTCCAGGAGATTTACTCCATGTTCTATCCGCAGACATATGTGGTATTGTCTTTCCCATAGGCTATCTTAGCACTTAATTACTGCTCCTCTTGGTTAACTAAAAAAAAAAGAGCTTTCATATTACTTTGATCTAAAAACAAAGTCATTAATACTACTTATGTTTTATTACTACTAAAACTTACATTAACGTGATGTTTGGTTGAGGGGAATAGCAATGCTATTCCCAACATATTCCTCAGGTATTATTAAACATGCGTTTGGTTTAAAACCAAACACAGAATACCCATTATTTAGAATATCTATTCTTCAATTTTGAAGAATACGTAAAACCAACTCCTATCTATCTTTATCTAATCGACGAATCTCTATTTTTCTTTGACATCTGAAACTTGTTATTCTTACAAATTTATCCTTCTTTGACATCTCTATCCCTTTGTTCCTCTTCCTAAGCCGACGATGAGCTCTTCACCCCCGCTATTGACCGCACAATCTTCAACGAGATTCAGGCTCCCGCCGCCAGACTTACTCAAGGCCTTCCTCCCACCACCATCGCCATCGCGTGGCCAGCCTCCTCCCCAAAGCCACCTCAAGTCCTCCTCCGCCGCCTAATCCCCTCTACCGACCCTGAAAACCAGTCCATAATCAAACATCTCAAGCAATTGCTCTCATCACACCCCGACTTCCAAGAATCAAATATAACCTCATTCGATTGCTTCACCCATCCATTCAATTTGACATATCTAACGCACCGCCGCTGTTGCCGCTGCCGGAGTCGAATGTGAGGATGAGGAAGAGAGGGCAGAAACCAAAAGCGAAGGGGGTGGAGGGTGGATTAGGGTGTCGGT
>JANIPN010000218.1:14718404-14729391 GCA_027478595.1 Erythroxylum anguifugum
CTAAGGAGAGCCCTAGAGATGGTAAGGGCGGCGTTCTTGATATCTGTCAGCCGGCGGTGTTTTACCCACTGAGCTTCTGCATGGCCCTTTTGTACATTAAACTAATATTGCTTCATTATCAAATTCTCTTCTAACTACAACTAGGCTTCATGTGCTTTATCTAGGGGTTAATGGCATCATATTAGCATGATGACTGGACTGGTTTTTTAATATCAGTGTACTTTAGCTACATGCGTTAACAAATCAGAGGAAATTTCCAAGCAACGAGCTTCTAATTTGGCAAAGGTCTATCTGAATCTTGATGACTATGGCTGTGTTTGATTAAAGTTGGCATTTTTTTAACACTATAATGAAGTGGACAAGTACAGAAAGCATCATAGGTGCTGCATAAGCTAGAGTAGCACATGAGAAGCAGTAAGTTGGTAGGGCCATTAAAGCAATGAAATGGAAATGGGGTCTCGTAGGAGGAAGAATATGCCTCGGCCTCGGCCTCACCTTTGACGTGTCGGCTGATCAAATGAGAAGCCGTACTAGAAACCATAATTTATATATACAAATTTATGATGAAAATGAAGTCGACGGCAGGTGAAACAGAGCAAACATAATTTTGTTGTAAATAAAAACAGAACAACACTCCAGCTTGTGAAAATTGTTCCTTGTCATGCTCCGTACTAAAAGACTTGCTTCAGAAGATGAAACTTATTGGAAAATTAAATGTGATCTAATCACTGGTAAAGCAAAAATAAGTAAATTTATACAGTATTTCGATCTGAATAATTAAATAACTTAAAAACATAAATCATAAAAAAATATTTGAATTGTATTTGATTTGAATTCCTTCAAAAACTTACTTACAAAGTGTTAATTAAGAATTGTTACCAGCTCCTAACAGTATCTGCAGACTAGATAAAAAGAACTTTTGAGAGGTGATAACAAGAGTGCTGACTCCCTTGTACCTTCCTTGGATTTCTAGAGAAAGATAAAAAGAGTTTCACTCTTAATAAAATTAAATGTCCTAATTATAATTAAAGTTAAACTCTAATTATAATTATAATTTAATTTTAATAAAATCAAATATTACATTTTTATCCCTAAAGTTTTTCAAACTTCATATAAGTCCAACTTAATTTAAATTGAATTTTCTCTTTTTAATTGCTCTTTATTTGTGATCCATTAACTCCTAATATGTTGACAATGATTATAAATTGTAATTCTAATTTATAATTAGAATTAGATCAATTAAAACTCATTTTTATTTATCTCCGACTCTCCTATTAAATATTTTTAATTATAGATTGAGATTGGCGTCTAACACTATGTCACGACCACCCAAATATTATGAATGTCAAAGTGGTTTGACTTAATATGTTTATGCATAATTAAGATATATAATTTAATCATTTCATTATTCAATATTCCAATTAGATATAGAGTATGTATATATTATCTACTCTTTCAAATCCAATCATGTTCATTCATGTTAATTAACAATTGATTTATAATTGATATTTAAAAATACTTTTCCAATATCAATCTACTCTAGCAAGAGAATTCTATAAATCACTACTGATTAAGAACGATGGAACATTATCTCTAATTACTTTTAAGCGATGAATCTTTTATTTATTTACTCAACTATCTCCATGTGGTTTATATTATATCCAAATACTACCAATTAAGCTACACTAAATAAAATAGGTCATAAGTAACATTAAAACAAAGTAATTTTCACATAAGATACTTTGGTAATCTTAAGTCTACAGATCAATTATACAATAATTATAATGATAAAATTCATAAACATATAGGTAATATTCTATTTTGGATTCTCATAATCAGGTCAATTTAGTAAATTTATTATCTAATAAACACTCACACATTCGATTAAATATCTTCATATTTTAATTTATGAAATTAGTTACTTTCTTTATAAGAATAAAATATAACATGTGCTAATTTTATCGTTCCATCAATATCCCATCTTAATGAAACTAAGATTGTAAAATATTTAGAAAGTATATATAAATGCAAAATAAATCTTATAATTATGATCTCATCATAATTTCAATTGTATGGCAATTATTCAAGGGATTTTATCTTTAATATTAAAACATCAAATGTAATTAACAGAATGCATAAAGATAAAAAATGTTAATTAAAACAATAATGTCATACATAAAGTTATAACTAATTGATTAGCTGAGCTTAAAATCTCCTACTTACACTAAAGTCTCCTTATTTTGAGCATTTCTTTTTTGAGACAATGACTTTGTAATAGGATCTTCAAGATTCTCTTTAGTGGGAACTTGCCTCAATGTTATGTCTTTTCATTAGACAGTTGAAAAGACCTTAATTCCTTTGCCTGTGCAATGACAACATTATTGTTATAGTACAATATTATTGGCTTAACAATGTTAGGAACCACTATAAGTTTAACGGTAAACTTCTTGATCCAAAACGCATCATACTATTGGCTTAGCAATGTTAGGAACTCTTCCAACTTATCACGCCATCTTTCAAAGTGAAGATATACCTTGATTGGAAACTATTATCGTCTAGATCAGACTGAAACTAGTATATGAATACTCAGAAACTTTTAGTTCAGTTCTTTTCTTAAATACTTTAAGATGTTTTTCATAAACGTTCAGTTACCATCACCAAGATTGGCTTGAAATATGGTTGTTATGCTCAAAGAATAAGAGACATCTGATTTAGTACATTACATCGCATATATGATTGATCCAATTTTTGAAGCATCTAGAACACAATCCATTTTTATCTTTTGTCTTATGTCTTTGAACATATATTATGTGAGAGAGAAACGCCATATGACATGAGTAAGAATCCCCTCTTGTGATTCTCCATTTAAAACCTCTTTAGCACTTTGTTTATGTACGTTGATTGGGATAAACCAAGCAACCTCTTTGATCTATCTCTACAGATCTTATTCCCAGAATATAGGCTACTTCTTCCATTTTCTTTATGGAGAAGTTCTTAGATAACCAAATATTTACAAATAGGAGCATTAGAATGTCATTTCTAATTAGCAATATGTCACTCATATATAGCACTAGGAAGATGATTGTACTCCCACTATTTTTCTTATAAACACATAGTTCTTCCACATTTTTTTATAAAATGAAACTCTGATTATCTCATCAAAGTAGATGTTCTAACTCTGTGACGCTTGTTTAAGTTCACAAATAGACTTTTGCAACTTCCATACTTATTTAGGAAATCTCTTGAATCCAAAACTACTGTGTTATTTCCACTTCCTCAAGCAAATTTTCATTAAGAAATATTTTTTGACATATATTTACCAAATTTCATAATTTTAATATGCGACTATATCTAATAAGATCCTTATGGATTTAAGCCTAGCTATTAATGAAAAGGTTTCATCAAAATCAACTTCTTGTTTTTTATTGTAACCTTTAACCACGTGCTTTACTTTGTATGTATGTATATTTCCATCTATGTCAATTTGTCTCTTAAAAATCTTTTTGCATGTAATAGGTACAATACTATCAGGAATATCCCCTAAATTCCATACTTGGTTGGTGTATATGGATTCCATTTCAAATCTCATGACTTCATACCATTTTAAAAAATTAATGTTAGATATTGTCTTTCCCCTTTTTCAGTATGTAGATATAATCTAGTAGGGGGATGACGTATCCTACTAGTATGTCATAAACTATGTGTCTTTTGAGTCCTTGGTTATGCATCATATGTATCAACTTAAGGTTTATGTTCCATCTGAATGTGAATCTGTAGTTTTTTTTAAATTTTATAAGTTTTACCTCTCTCCTACTACTTTCCTTAAGAATAAATTTTCTTTCTAGGAATGTAGCATGTCTTTAAAAGAATAGTTTTTTCATAAAAGGATGGCAAAATTGATATCTGATACTCTCTTCTGAATATCCAACAAATTTGCATTTATTTGACTTAGCTTAAAGCCTTAAAGCCTATTAGATGTTACACACTTCACATAAGCTTCACTTCCCCAAATCTTTATAAATGATAAGTTTAATTAACTACCATTTTATATCTCATACAAAGTCTTGTCTACTGATTTGGATAGAACTCTATTTAGAAGGAAAGCAACAATTTCAAGAGAGTAACCCCAAAAGGAGACAAGAAGGATTGTATGACTCATTATAAAATGTACCATATCTAATAGAGCATGAATTCTCCTCAAAAACTCTATTATATTATGGAGTTTCATGAGGAGTCCAATATAGGAGAAATTCACTTCTTTTAAGTAAATAAGAAACTCATTGTCTAAGTATTGATCATCTTAAACAGATATAAGTATCTTAGTACTTTTTGGCAATTTATTTTTCAACTTCAAGTCTAAATTATTTGAAATTTTTAAATAATGAATACTTTTGCTTCATTAAGTACATATAACCATATCTAAAATAATCATCTATGAATGAAATAAAATATAAGTTTCCACCTTTAGTACAAATAGACATAGGCCACATACGTCTGAATGTATAAGCTATAGTAATTGACTGGCTTCCTTTCCATTAAAGGGTAGTTTAGTCATATTTCTTATTAAACATGATTAACAAGTTTCATATGGTGCATAATCAAAAGGATCCAAGCATCTTTTTATATGTAACTTTGTGATTCTAGTTTCGTTGATATAACCTAACCTATAAAGTCATAAATAAGATGGATTTTGGTCACTTTACTTTTTTTCTTGTTATTTATGTTAAATATTGTCTTTTCAAGATCTAATTCATATAAACTATTTGTAAGTAATTCAAATCCATAATAAACCTAATCTTTATAAAAGAATAACCCTTAAACTTAACAATAAAAACAAATCTATTTAATTCTAAATAAGAGATGGAAACAATGTTTCTAATAATGATTGGAATATCATAATAATTATATAGTTTTAGTTTAGGGCTATAAGTAAAGCTACAATACAAATTCTTAAAGTTAATGCAACAACTATTGCTCCATTGCTAATACACAAGTCTAATTCACTTTTTCTCAATTATCTACTCCTTGTTAACATTTGTATACACCCAGTATCTAATACCTAAGAATGTTAGAAAAAAGTAGAAAGATCGATCTCTATCATAAACATACTTAAAGATGGAGTTATCTTAAACTTTTTTATCTACCAGGCTAGCAAGATAAGCTTTATAGTTCCTTTTCCAGTGTCAATCGACTTTAAAATCATGTGCCTTGTCATTTTCTTCTTCTTAAAGCCACCTTTTAGCTTTACTACTTTAGGAAAAGCCTTATATTTCTTGTTTTTATTCTTCTTAGAGCCCTTTTTCTTTCTCTTAAAAGAATCCACAATAAGAACAGTACTAGGTTTCTTCTTAAGGCATCCCTCTACAGCCTTGAACAAATTCAGTAGTTTAGGCAATGACCTATCCTTTTAGTTGATATGGAAGTTCATAGCAAACTAGTAAAAGCTTGAACTAAAAGATTATAATATCATATTAATGCTTAACTTATGGTCCATATCAAAACCCAATTGCCCTAAATTTTTACTACAGTCAATCACCTTTAGTATGTGTTGCTCTATTGAAGATCCTTCTGTCATCTCACATTGAAATAATGCTTTGGAGAACTGATATCTCTCCATCCTACTTTGTGTACTAAATAGCTCTCTAAGATGCAAAATTATAGTATGAGCATCCATACTCCCATGTTGCCTCTGAAGCTGTAGAGATATACTAGCCAACATCATACATGTAGCTTGTCAACATTGTCAATATTATACTGATATCTCTCTTAAACTTTATCAGTTGCATTTTAACTAGGCTATAATGGAACAATAGTGTCAAAAATATATAACTTCTTTTCTTACCTAAGAATAATTCTCAAGTTAAGTTTGAGAAATTGGGTCTAGTAAGCTTTTTAACATCTAAAATTCTCCTCAGGGACAAAGTGTTACTCATTTTATCTAATAACCAAAAGACATAAAAGACCTATTATTTCGTTTTATGTCATAAAACCAAATAAAATATGAACTTTAATAAATATTTAGTTACTCTCATTATTTTATTCAAAATAATAGTCTTCATTATTAAATCAAAAGAATTATCAAATATTTTCTTAATGGGCTAGGATCCCATCAAACTAAGTTGATCTTGAGTCATTCAACAAACTAACTCAATTTGAATTAGGTAGATAATATTCTTATTAATCACAACTTATTTGACTCTTGGATCTATTAGTTGATAACTCTTTACCAAAATACATTTTATATATTCTTCCTTACTCTACCTCTAAATTTATATGATCATGAGTCACTCATCCAAATCATAAAAATTTAGTTAAGTAAGACCTATTAATTTAAGGAAAAATATATTCAGATTAAAGGAGTGTTGAGCCACTCAATAATCACTATAATAAATAGAACTATTGTTTTATTATTAAATAAAAGAAGGCAACTATCATGTTTTTAACATGTACTTAATATTTAATTGAGAGATTTGAAATTTCAAAAATTGGAGGTCTTATTAAAAATTAATATAATCTTATTATATTAATTATTTTTAACGTAATCAAATTATGGAAGAAAATTTGTTAAAACCTTTGCTTGATTCTAATTATTGATTTAATAAATAATTTAATTTAATAATTAAACTATTAAAAATTAAAGTAAATTCCAAAATTATTCCTAATTAAATTAACTCTTTTGAAAATAAATTTTCAAACAATTTCTATCACATGTTGCAAAACACAATAAATGTGAAACCTCACTCTGATACTAATTGATAAAGCAAACACACGCAAGAGATAAAAGACAAGGGTCTATTAAAGTTTAAAACAATAGGAGCCTGTCAGACAATAAAAGTTAGTTAAACAATAGGAGCATGTTAAACGATAAATCTTGTCAAAACAATCTAAAACAGAAGGTGCATGTTAAATCTAAAAGGAACCTATTGCAGGTTAAAAACAAAAGGAGCATATTATAAAAATGAAGGAGCCTCTTGCTAAAATGAACACACACACAATATAATGCAGAAGTTTAAAAGTTAAAGAGAGAGGAATGACGCGGACGATTTATACTAGTTCGGCTTATAACCTAAGCCTACGTCTAGTCCCCAAGTATCTAACTCCAAGTAGTAATTTAGCAAGCCTTTTCAAGCTCATGAGTACATATTTTTCAAGGTTCTCTAACCTTCTAAACTTGTAGTATTTAACTAGCCTCTACAAGCTCCCAACAAGTAAAAAAGTGATTTGCTCGATATGAGCTTCAATGATTTCTCTCAAGAAGAATTTTCACTTTCTTAATCATAATAGATTTGATAATAATATGACTTTCAAGAGTATTGATGCTATTGATGTATTTTGAAGGTCTGGCGTAGGTCCCTCATTTGCAAATGCAGTGACTCTTCCTTAAATAGACATCTTCTTCGACTAGTCGTTGCTTCTCTTATATCTTGAATCTTTGAATCTTCAATACCATATTTGATAAAATCTTCCAATATCCAGATATAAGACAAATGATCATATCACGGAGTTGATTGTAATTTGCAAGATCCTTTTAGATATTGTGGAATCATTTATAATAAATTAAATAAGTTCATAAGGAAGGTTTCTGCAATAAAGGAAGCATTTATCATATGATTTTATTTTTTTTGAAAAATATAGCATTACCTATACAAGGAAATAAATCCAATTTGAATTGAAATATTATAAGGTCATCATCAAAATCATTAATAATAAACCTTGAGCTAATAGTTATAATTATTCCCTACAAACAAGTGAATTTAATTTTAATTTTGTAATTTTATTATAACAATTAATTATAATGTAAATATAAAAAATTATTATCTAAGTACAATTGATTTCAAATATTATTTTTATGTGCTTAAAAATTAGTATAATTCTTTTTAATATGATTTAAAAGAATACATATATTAATTTTATAATATAATATTTTCAAACTTTTAATGTTTTTATAAATTATGTATGAAACTCTTAATTGATTTTGTTGTTGTAAATTATATACATACAATAATAATTATACATTTAACTTTTAGTTATTGTTGATTTTTTGTACTTCTATAAATATTATTGTCTTTTCATATTATATCTATTATTAAATAATCATTGTAAAATTTTATATTTTTATTGCACATATTAAAAGAAATTAACATGATTACTCTTAGTGCATTTAAACTTTTTATTTTATTTTTCATATTTACACAATATATACATTATGAATATATGTATTTGTATAAATCTTAAATTGAATCATGAATCAATCATGTTATTAATTGAATATAAAAGTAACTAAGTTATAAAAACATATACGTTTAGTGCATTATACTGAAAATAACTATTATTTTATTAAAATTATATTACATTTTATAAATACTTTTGATATTTTTATAAATTATTACTTTTATTAAAATTCACTATAATTATTTTTAAATTATTAAAAAGTGAATTTGTAAGATATTATCGAGTTGAACGAGCTAATTCTTCAACTTGTAAAAGTTCTGAGTCAAAGTACTGAAAGGTGGTCAGTGTTTTGATAGTTTTGTGCATAAGTTATGAGGTCGTTGTTGTCGACTTATCTCTTATTAAAGCATATATGTCTCTACTACACATTCACACTCTCATACAAACATTTTAATAAATTAAATAAATTTTAATAAAGAAAATTTATTTAAAAAATGCTATATTTCACATTCTATACTTTATAAAATTTACTAAGGAATAAGGACTCCAACAAAAATTGAATTAATTTATAATTAAAAATAAAATTATAAGCAATAAAAAGATTAAAATTAAGTTATTAATTTAATTAGTTGAAGTTACATTGACACTAATATGTTAAAAATACAAAGTTGAATTAATTAATTTGAATTTAGTAATAACCTTCCATTAAAACATCATCATCATCATCATCATTACACCTAGTCTGAAGTCTCGTAGTGAAGTGGGATCTGGGAAGGTCTGATAGTACGCAGCCTTAATCCTATATAGTAGAGAGGTTGTTTCTGATAAACCCACATGCAGATGTGATAGGAAAAATAGTGTTGCAGGTTTACAGAATAAATAAGTAAAAAACTGGCATGCAAAAAAATTAAGTGAATAGAATGACAATACAATACATAAGGACATACCTGATGGTTGACCCGATCTGTTAGTACCTTACATCCTATAAAGACCAGCTCTTTTTGTCGCTAGTCGCGCTTGGAGTCTTTACTGAGTGACCCACTCGCGAAGACATAAAGGACATTGGGTTGGACTTCCTATGCAGAAAGTATGAGGCACAAGGACTTTAAAGGGTGTCGTTTACCCTTGTCCTATCACGCCAGGCTTTCCTAATTCTAGTAACTGCCTCAGTGAGGGCCAACTCTGACATATCTTTCTTGATCACTTCTCTCCAGGTCTTGTAAGGCCTTCTTTTCCTCCTCTTGTAGCCACTAAGGTTTATTATCTCACAGCGTCGTACCGGAGCATCAGAGGGCATCCTACGCACATGCCTAAACCACCTAAGCCTTTTCCCTCTCAACTTGTCTGCAATACTAACCACCTGTAGTCTATCTCTCACTACCCTATTTCGTACCCTAACTCTTATGGTAATGTCACACATCCACCTAAGTATAAGTATTTCTGCTACCAATAACTGTCGCGCATGTCTACGTTTAGTAGGCCAACACTTTGCCCCATATAACATGGTTCGCCGAATCACCATTTTATAGAATTTTCCTTTGAATTTTACAGGGACCTTTTTATCACATAAAACACTTGATGCACTCTACCATTTGATCCACCCAGATCTAATACGATGCAATATATCATCATCGACATTACCATCTCTCTGAATGATGGATCTGAGGTATTTAAAACTCGATTTTTGTGATATGATGTCAGTGCTAATCGCTACCACCGCATCTTGTACCATCTGGCTATCTGAAAAGTTGCATTCTAAATATTCTGTCTTGGACTTACTCATTTTAAACCTTTCGATTCTAACGCTTCTCTCTAACATTCTAACTTGGCATTGACCCCCTCCTTGGTCTCATCCACTAGGACAATATCTTCAGCAAATAACATATACCAAGGTACCTCTCCTTGAATATGTTTGGTAAGTTCATCTAACACTAATGTGAATTAAAAAGGACTTAAAGTCGAGCCTTGGTATAGTCCAACACCAATAGAGAATGCTTCTGAATCGCCTCTTATCATCATTACGCTAATCAATACTCCTTCATACATATCCCTAATCAGTTTGATATACATCTGAGGAATGCCCTTTGCCCCCGAACACCACCATATGAGTTCTCTAAGAACCTTGTCATACGCCTTCTCTAAATCTACAAAAACTATATGCAAATCTCGTTTTCGTTCTCTGTAGCATTCCATTAGTCTCCAAAGTAGATGTATTGCTTCTGTCATGGAGCTACCAAGCATAAATCTGAATTGGTTGGCCGATATAGAAGCAATTCTCTGGATTCTCTTTTCAATTACCTTCTCCCACAGCTTCATAGTATGACTTAGTAATTTGATGCCTTGATAGTTTTGGTATTGTTGAATGTCTCCTTTGGCCTTGTACAAGGGGATCAACCTACTTAATCTCCAGTCATTCGGCATCTTGGCTGACTCGAGGATCACATTAAAGAGCTACACTAACCACTCAATACCGACAACTCCTATTTGCTTCCATATCTCTATAAGGATGTCATCCGGTCCTACGGCTCTTTCACTCTCCATCCCCCTCAAAACCTTTGTAATTTCTCCCCTTGTGATCCTCCCCCATGAGTACCCATTTAGACATTGTCTCGACACAGGAGATTCCCCTAACTCTATATTGACTAATATGTCTTCGTTCTATAGGCCATAAAAGTATCTCTTTCACCTCCGCTTGATGGATTGGGCATCTGTGAGTACCTGTCCTGCTTCGTCACGTATACAATAGACTAGGTTGAAATCCTCTGTCTCATGTGCCCTAGCTTTTGCTATCTTGAAAATACTCGTAGTGGTGGTC
>JANIPN010000218.1:14897009-14912091 GCA_027478595.1 Erythroxylum anguifugum
CTTAAACCCACACACATATATTACATATCGTAATCGCAAAACAAAATTCCCAAAGAATATTTACAGGCCCAAATAAAACAAAGTGATTGTTTGTACTGTATTGGGTGGCATCCATGTATCCTCCCAGGGGGTATTTGGGTGTTACAATAGTGAACAACTTCGAGGCTAGTCGGATATCCTTGTTAATCAATGGCGTGATGACAGGTTTTTTCAAACCATCAAGGGGGCTCAAACAAGAGGATCCATTGTCTCCCCTTTTGTGTATATTGATTATGGAATCGCTGAGCCGAAATTTGACAGATTTGATTGCAACTAGGAAAATGATTAAATATTCTCTGCCTCATAATTCAATGCACCTTAGTCATTTGGTATTTGCTGATGATCTCATGGTTTTTACCTGGGGCAATCGTGGTTCCATTCGCCATTTATTTCAAGTTTTTGGGGCATTTGCTACCGCATCCGGGCAGAAAGCTAACCTATAAAAGAGTTCATTCATAATTTCCAGGCATGCACCGTGTTCACAGGTCCACTGGCTCTCAAATTGTACTGGAGTTCCGCGAACAACATTGCCTCTCAAATATCTGGGACATTTGTTATATCGGGGGTGTCGGAGGAATGTCTATTTTCACCATTTACTGGACAAATTTAAGAGCAGACTGGCCGGCTGGCAATCTAAAATGCTTTCGGCGGGTGGCCGCATTATTCTAATTCACCATGTTTTGACGACCCTCCCACCATACATCTGACTGCAATGGAACCCCCACGTTTGATAATTCATCAAATCGAAACACTATGTTCGCGATTTCTTTAGGGCCATGCACCCGAATCTTACAAAAGACATTGGCGATCATGGTCAGGGATGGTTAAACCTGTGGAGCACAACGTCCTGGGGTATAAGGATTTTCATATGACTTCCAAGGCTTATGCATGCAAGCTTTGGTGGGAGTGGCGTACTAGAAAAGGTCTATGGGCACAGTATGTTAATCAGGTCTAATGGAAGAACTCGGTTGTTAGGCGGCGGTTACTGAAAGTAGATGAGTTCATGAGATTGAATACGCGGATAACAGTCCACAATGGGGCTTGCTCCTTTCTATTTGACAATTGGAGTGGCCAGGGGGCTTTGGTAGATCGTTATGAAATTACATTTGCAGAGGATCTTCGCCATTTTTGTCTCTGGGACCTGTGCGCTGAAGGGTATTGGGATATTCTATCATTGCAGGAATTTTTATCAGTAGAGGCTATCAATTTTGTGTCCCAGTTCCAGTTTCACTTTACTATAAATGAAGATTTCATTGTATGGGAGTCGTCAACTACAGGGTGCTTCACACTAAAATCTGCTTATTACGCCTTATGTCAGCCTTCTACTGCATATCCTCAACTCTCGGTTATTTGGGACTCATCACTACCAGTCCAAATATCTTTCTTTCTATGGAGACTGATGAATCGATTTTTTCCATTTCTTGAAGTTCTAAGCAGGTTTGGTTTCTGCCGACCCTCTAAGTGTTATGCTTGTAATTCAGTTGATTCCATTGACCACTGCTTCACACGGTGTCAACTAGCCTAAGAGGTCTGGTTGTTTTATGAGAGACGGCTCTCAGTTCATCTCCCACGGATGGATGGTCTGTACTTCTTATTTCAGACAGTTTTGGAGAGCCGGCTAATAGGATATGACTTGCAAAAGGTATTGGTTTTAATTCCTTTGGCTGTCTGTTAGGGCCTATGGAGGGTTCAAAATGCAGCTATCTTTGAGTCGAAAGAGGTGCAAAGTTCGCAAGCCATTTTTTTTCGCATTAAATATGTTGATCACATCTTCTCATATCTGACCATTTCATCTGTTTGTTGGCTCCCAACAACGAATTCAACATTTGGGTGGCTTCAAGTTTTCGGTTCGTTCATATCATTCGCGGATTTTGGTTTAGTCAAAACCATCACAGGGTACTTACAAACTTAATGTCGACGGCTCATCTATTGGCAATTATGGGCAAGCTAGGGGAGGTTGTGTCCTTCGTGATTCCAATAGGGAGGTTATCTTCGCTCATGCTTTTTACTTTGGGCTGGAGACTAATGTGCACGCGGAAATGATGTCGCTGTTGCGAGGATTAAGTTGTTACTAGGAAGGAAATTTGCATGGCTTTGTGGTAGAAACGGATTCCCTCACTTTGGTGAACCACTTGTTCGATTGTAAAGCTAGGTGGCCTTGGCGATTTAAAACTACTCTCCAGCAGATCAACTCCCTGATACAACAAATGGTATGTCGACTTGTACATATGTTCCGGAAGATTAATTCGGTTGCAGACTCCTTAGCTAAATTGGCCAGTTCTTCTTAGACAACAAGCTCATACTCAGCTAATTCCTTGCCACGTAGAATCCAAGGCCTAGTTCATATGGATCAATTGTCATTTCCATATCTTCGCAATAGACTTAAATGAGTTAATGTTCGGATTTTGGATGGCCTTAGAATAGATGATATGTATGCCTCCAAATCCTTCACTCTGGGGAGGTAAGGTATTAAGCCCTGCCTCCTTATGTACCTGTTTTCGTAATCAATAAAACGGGCATCGACCCCAACAGGATCACGCTGGTTTAAAAAAAACATAGCATATGAAATGATGCATATTATCATATTAAAATATATGATCAGATAAAGGAGTTGTGATCAGAGTGACCAATGTGCAGAAAAGATCTTTGAGCTTAGAATTATGAAAAAGAGCCTCAGGCTCCGATAGTATAGACTCGGTATCCACAATAGGTACGGGCCAGCCATGAACTCGGTACTTACAACGGGTACGGGAAAACAAATTGTGTTGATAGGCAATTGGTCACAACAAAGCAAAATGAAAATGAAAACACATGAGCATTTACATATGCGTCCCTACATGAATCATATGATTGAATTGAAATGATTTATTGAATTGCTTTAAAATAGTGAGATACAACTGAAGTCAATGGAGAATGTGATGTCATATGCAATACTGACTTATGTGATGTACTTGTTGAAGTGTGATAAATTGTTATACAACTTGTCTCTGTGATTTGACTGTGTGAGTGCATCGATGATGATTCACTCACTGAGTTCGCAAACTCATCAAAATTGTATCATTATTTTTCAGGTTCAGGGGAGTTCTAGCTACTAAGCGATCTAGTAGAAGTTTAATACGTACATTTTGGGGATGGAAATGACTCAAAGGTCTGATCAACTAAATATGCGGAGTCTAGTTAGAGTCTTTTGCGTTAGCATACCATATTATGTGTCTTTTGCGTTAGCATCTCATATCATGTACACATTTTTGTACTAAGATTAAACTCTCAATAATGACATATATGACTTTATATGTTTGTGAAGAAGAAATGAATGTTTTGAATGCTTATGATATGTTTGATGATTTAGATTGATTTAATTTGATTGCCCTAATGTATCATTTCCGTAGAATATGTTATCGAATATCCTCTGGTAGATTTGAGCTTATGCTCTATAGGAGTGGTATGTTACATTAAACATGTTCAACAGTGTTATTCTCAAATATATGTTTATTGCCTCTCTCCCTAACAAACACTAACCAGAGCTACAAAGAAAACTTCCCAGAGCTACAGAGAACGATAAAAACTTTGCATCGTGACATGATAGAAATCTTATTAGGAGAAATATACCAGTTGGCTTTGACTACTCTCGACAAACTATGTGAACAACACAAATTTCTCAGGATTATAATGTTGAAAAAAAAACCATATCTTACACAAGCCTGTAAAAAGTCCTATTTGAAGATTAAATGCAAGGAAACAACAAGATCTTCTTGTAAGAAAAAGTCTCATTTCCATAAGACAAGGTTGGCAGGTCATCAACGACCTCATAGAAGGAAAAGAATAATTATTAGATTCTTTAAGAAAAGATCTCCTGAAGTAAAGAAGTCAAATCAATATTATCTTTGTGAAAAACATAGAAATTATGCCAAGAGATGTCCTAATAAATTTGGAAGAGACATGAAACTTATAAAATCCATCGAGGTCATTATTCCAATCAAGAGTGAAGACGACATTTAGTTTGTATTCAAAGAACAAACAAGTGAAGATGAAGACACCTAATTTGTAGTCCCTTTTTATGAGTCCACCGAAGAAAGTGATTATACTACGAAAGAGGAAAATTACACGTCTATGATAAAAGAGCATTGCCTAAAAGTAAGTTTCAAGATTACATCATACACCAGGTCCTATATGGAATTACAGCTTCTAATAAGCAAGTGTCATCAGTCTATTAAGGCTATAGGATATAGGGACACAAGCTCCTGTAAAAGTGTAATCAAGCTTCAAATCCTTCCCCTTAAAGTATGACAATCTCATGAAGAATATTCCACTGCTGTAAATGGTAAATCTTTTAAGATTAATCTTATAACCAAAGGGAAAATTGGAATAAAATTCTTCTCAGACTGCATCATATGGTCAAAAGTTCTTATCAGTAACCTCTTAAGACCAGATGTATTAATTGAGATGGACATCTATTGAAAAGCAAAGAAAATACAAATCCTACCTCAAGGCATCAAATTCAAGCAGTTGTTATGTTCCTACACTAATGTATCCAATATATTCGGACTCCAAGAAGTCCCCCAAGAAGAAGGAGGAATAAGAGATTAATTAATGCAACACTACCCTTAGAGCCATGATCAATTCGATAACCCAAATTCTTTACTGCCACCACTTAAGATTCTTGACAAAGGAGAACAAATTTTACAAACTGATGTCGGCAAAGAATATTGGAGTGTAAACCCAATAAAAGAATTGCAAGGTAAAAGATTCTACTATAGCCATGCTATTAGTCAACTCAAAGACTTAGAAAAACACTACCATGCAATCAATAAAGAGATACTTGTAGTAAAATGAGGAATAAAAAAATTCAACTTCTACTTAGGCTCTTATCATTTTACTGTTGAAATTGACAACACATTTTTTTCCAAAAGTGTTAGATCCTAAAAAAACAAATAGTTAGTTGCTTAGGTGGAAAGCCTGATTCTATCACTATAAATTTGATAGAATCCCAGAAAACGAATAGTGCAAATAGGTATTCTGCTATAGATTTCTATAAAACGAATACAAGATATCTGGTTTCGAGGACCAGAAAACCTCTAACCTTAGGCTCACTAGACACTCCACAGTATACTCAATAACATGCTTTCTCACATCTACTCCTTATTTATACACCGAATCTGTTAAGAATAACAGATTCGGTTAGCTGTCAGCTCCCCCCTCCCCTAAAAACAGAACACATGCCTATATATATATATATTTACTATATATGTAAATTCCTAATTTTGCTTGGGTCTAACAAAATTCTCATATTGATACATTCCTCCACACTTCTCTTGAAGGACCAGATAGAGTGCTAGAAATAGATTTTCTAGAAGGATGGACTGATCCTATACTAGCCTTTGATTTATCTCTTGAAGGACCATCTCAATCTCATTCCTCCACACTTCCAAGATTCCTAAGATCCTGATGAAGATACGTCCAAATTCAACGAAGAAGAATTTAAACGTCTCTTCAAGAAATGTAGAGATGTAACAAATGATGAAGAAAATTTTGTCTCCATCCCATATTCCTATCCACCGGAAGAACAAGTAAAACCTACCCAAAAAAAAAAGCAGGTTTCCACTATGTATGATTCTAGCTAGTATTATGTGTGTCTGTATGTATATGGACCCATTAAATTTAATTATTGAATCACACCATGTGACAGATGTGAATGACTCTTATAAGCTAAATTATTGTATTATTTGTGATGTAATGAGCGTGTTTGTTTCTAATGTTCCCTATCTATATAAGGAGACTATTGTGTTAAGTGGGGGCAACAGAAAAAGAAATATTACTAACTATTCTTTTATGGATTCCTTTTGAAACTCCCTCTCTTGAAAACTTGAATCATTAGGAGGCCTTGAGATTTCAAAATAGCTTTTAAAAAGGTTAATAATTTGGTCATGGACCCCAAACCTAAATATCAATCTATCATCACCATATGAACGTGTAAATAATAAAATTTTCTCAGTTGTAAGTTCTCTAATAAATCAAAATAATCAGGAAAAAGAAGAAAGAAAAAATTGTATAATTATGTTATTTAGCTTTCAACTTTGCCTTTAGTTAAGCAAATTTCAACATTCAAAGATTTTTTTAATTTAATGCAAGTCAAAATAATAATGCAACTATAAGTTCATTAAAAGAAGAGAAATGGTTGGCTAAAATGGTAACTCTTTGTTTGTTAAACTCATGAGTCATTTGGTTACGGTGCTATTTTTTGTTATAGTTTTTAATTTTTAATTTTTAATTTTAGTTTTTATTTTTCTTCTAAATAAAACAAAAATCTTTTTAGTTGCTAATGTCAATGTAATTATATTTTTATCATTGATAATAATTACATATTAGATAAAACTTCAAGATAAATTATTTTTAATTAAACAAATTTATTTTAATCTTTTTTATTTATTATTTTATTAAAATAAATAATTTTAAAAATAGCTTTTTATTTATAAATTAATATTTATTTTAAATATATTTTATCTACTAAATCAAATTTTATTTGAAATATATATATATTTGAAGATATCTTAAATTTAATTATATTTATTAATAATTGTTAATTAAATTTATTTAATTTAATTATAAAAATTAAATAAAATTGTTAAGTAAAATTTAATTATTCATAATTTGTATTAATAATTAATTTAGTTAATTAAATATATAACAGTAAATTAAATTATTCATAGTTCTTATCAATAATTAATATATTAAATAATTAAATAATATATATTTAGTTAATAATAAATCAAATTATGAAAAAACGAAAACAAGACAAAAACTCAAACAAACATTTTTTTAAACTGAATTTGAAGATAAAAACAGAAAACAAAAAATAAAAATAGAAACAAAAAGTCCCTCAAGTTTCAAAGTAAATGTTTTATGATCTTACAAACGTTTAGAAAGGTATTCTATGCAAATGCAGAAATCGGCATGGTATTAATTACACGATTACTGTGAAGTCAATCTCTTGCCTTCAACGGAAAGCATCTATGTTCTCATGAGAGAATTAGAATCAAAATAAGGGACATTTTAAAAAAATAAATAAAATGAGGCTTTCATTCTTTAAAGAAAATTTAGATACAACATCATACAAACAACGCATATAAGCAAGCATCAAAGCCTATATTCAGCCAAATTTAAGATGACAATAACATTAACGCCCAAATTGCAGCATAAGAACCCTGCGGTGCAGTCAATAAAAACAGCATATGTCACCCGACGGTGAGTAAGAGCTTTCATACTATGAGGAGAGATTAAATGATGTAGAGCAAACTCAAATAGAGAAGAGAGAGCCATAAAAGAGAGACAAAAGCTGCCGAAATATCTATAATTAGGGAGAACACCCAGAATTTTTTCACAATAAGGGACTTTTTAACACTGCTCCATACAAGCATTGATTTATTTTTACAAGAAAAAATTTCGGAAACCTTCATGACCATTAAGACCAATATTAATTATATTACCCCTGCACACCTTAAATCAATTGTTTATTGGCAAGGATATTTTGGTTAATATTAGTTTTGACGACAAAGACCACTGAAATTATGACCATATAATTGAATCCTTCTTACAATTAATGATGTTGAATGCTTTTTCTAAGTAAGATCGTTTTACATGTCCTAAAGGTTTAAACCAAAACATAACTGGCATACATGCCTTTCCGTTGCTTTAATGCGTATAGATACCCAGTGTAAATTCATCATGCTAATGTTTACGACTGCAGAAACTTACATATTAACGGCTGACTCTTGATTGGTAGGGATTGTTTATTACATACTCTTTGAAGCTTCTACCATCAACTTATAGAGAGCAAATCCACCTTGATGGCAGCCAGGCATCTTTAATGCCATGCTTTCCAAATCAGCCTGGGGAAAAGATCAATAAAAATCAACAGATTAAGTTCTATTGTTGAAACATGCTGTCAATCCTTGCATACTTTTCCCTCATGGTACCTCACAAATAAACTGACTTCTTTAACGCACTATAAGAAAAGAGAATAAAAGGACCGACATTTAATTGCTGTCAAATCTTTTGAGAGATCTTCATATCTATTATAAATAAGATCATTCAAATGTCACAACCTCTAATCCTTAACTGACAACTACTCCCAAGAAAATAATCAGCATAAAATGTACAAAGAAAAGTATATATGATGCATCACCAGCACTGTTTTCGTTAAAATCCCAATTATCCCATCAAGTTTTGAGTGCTCTACCAATGTATTCCACCACGCTATCATCAAAATGACTGACTTAACCACCTTCGTGATCAAATTCAGCACAAAGATATCCCACAACTGCCACCACATTCTTAAGTGCTTGACTATTCATCTAGACACGACAAGTCAAATGTTGATAACAACTGAACCATAGGGAGTACGTCTAAATTAAAAGCATAAAATTGAAACTAACCATTGTAACGGTATAGAGTTGAGTTGACTCATAGCTATCTTGTGCACTAGAATACAGTTGTTGTATGTCTTTCGACGGAAGAGTGCATTTGATGAAGAAAAAGGCAGTTGGTCGAACATTCAACACTCTGCGAGATAAACCTATAAAAAGTGGACTGAACTGCAAAAAATTCAGAACAAAATTTGAGATACATTATCCAAAGAAGTAAACAATTAAGCAATGAAAATAAATACATGCTTTCAATTAAATAATACGTCATAATCAAATGTAATTGAACCAGGAATAAATAATAGTTTCTTTTAAGATGCCCATTAATTCTTTTGACCTGGTGAAAAGCAATGGGCCATAACATTACAAAGTAAAACCCCAACTAAGAGATGAATCTAGAATCTGTTTAGTGGGGGCAAAGTATATGTTATCTTCTACCATCCATGGAGGTTCACTAAAGTATGGTCCCAACGTAATGTTGAATGGATCATTTAAATGTGCAAGCGAGAAAGGTGCCTCTTCCTTACTGATTAAGGGGTCCCCCTCTTACCCATTTATCAAACAAAGAAGAAAGCATTCCATTTCCTAAAGTTACATTTTATAAAGGGACCAAAATAAAATAGTAGGTACATGAATAGGGAAAAATGTAAGTCTTCCATCATTTTTAGTGGAGCAAGTGCCCCTGCTTAGTCCCACCTGCATCCAACCTTACCCTAACAGCTTACTCAGTAAGGCCTGAACTCCCAACCATGACATTCCAGCTGCAGGTTCCTTTCGTTAGGCTAACTTGCCTTGTAGATCGATTATACCAGAAAACCAACTATAGACTAGCACAAGGAAATACATTTGCATGTGAGAATCTCATTCTGATACATCTGAATATTAATTATGTTATTGGTAAACCAGGTCTTAAAACACAACCTCAGGTACTCTTCCAATGATACAACTCCAATAACTATACAAGTCTTCAAACTAAAGTGCATAAGAATTGAGTTTGTTTTCAATATGCAGCCCACAAGTGTTAATCATGGCTAATTCCACTCGCAGCAAATGAAAAATGGTTGGTTTCAATATGCAGCCCCCAAGTGTTAATCCTGGCTAATTCTACTTGCAGCGAATGAAAAATGGAAGATGCCAATAGAAAAATATGTAAGAAAAAGTGTCACTTCCATGATATTATATCTTACAAGAGATGTACGAGGTACTCCAATCTCTTCAACCACTTCGCGAAGAATACTGTCAAACATTTCTACAGAAACCTTATTGTTAATAAGCTCACGATCTACGAGTTCTTCACCACTCTGGTGAGATGCTATTGCAACTTCTTCAGGCTGTCAACCAGTAGGAAAGTAATATCACATGAGGAATAATCACCTACAAACTGCTTTGAGAGGCAATAAAAAGGGAAAAAAAACAATTGGTTTTGATAATCTAGAAATGGGAAACCTCCAATCAGTAAGTGGTTAGAGAACTGACATATCCTACTCCCATAAGCTAATATCCAAGGGCAAAACAAACATCTATAATTTAACAATCTCAATCATTCCTCAAAATAAGTGGAAATTGAGGAAAAGGATGCATATGATACATTTCCAGATTCCATACCTCTGGATGGCCTCCAGGGAAAACATAATGTCCAGGAAATTCCCCAACATTTTGACTTCTTTGCAAGACAACTATCCTTTTGTCCAATGTCTCGACCACTGCACCATTTCCTAGTGGACTTGACGTGTGTTGACACTTTATAACGTCGTCTAGAAGGGAATAAAAGCAAAAACACTAAGAAGTAGAAAGAAAGAGAAAAAACAAACTACTACTATGATTGCAGAAAAATAAACAAAATAATCGTAGACTTAATCTGCTAGGCCAGAAAATCACTATGCGGTTGGAAACCAACTGGCAGATATGTGCTACAGAAAATCACCCATATTGGAAACGTCAAAACTGGCATACATTTTGGAAAGAGAAGAAGCAGGGGTGATTTTTATCACAAGTGCATTGTTAATTTGGTAATATAAAGGAAGCAATGCAAAAAAAAAATAATAATAAGAAAAACAATAGAAAAACCCATTAAAAATGTATCTTCACCAGTAAACTTTTAGATGCCTCAAGAAATACCTTCTGACGCAGCAAGTAACTTTTCCCACGAAGGACTTAAGTTTGTTCCAACAAAAGTCCTGGAAATCAACAACAGAACATTTATTCCTTCTAGGGGAGATGATTGACATAGGATTTGTATGAAATCATTTTTATGGTAATCATCAAAGTTAATGGATCAAGAATTAGACGAACAGCAATAATTCAGAAAATAATATGAAAGAATTTCAAACCAATAACAGAAGAAAGTAAAAGGAGAAAAACAAGACTTGTTGAAGTTGTTGAATGAACTTCCATTTTAAAATGGTTATAACTGAATCTCCAAGAAAATCCACTGCGGTCTAGTTCCTGCAAATCTCCCTACTCAACTGAGGGATTTCTAGATGTTTGCCCTAACTAGGCATTGTCAAATAGGAAGTTCAGTAATCAGGCTATAAATATTTTCCTCCTAGAAAACTAATATTGTTCTGATGACACACTTATTAGGCAGAAGACAAGTGGCATAGTAGACAAGCTGATCTAAAATCAGTAGCATGAAGCAAACTTTTATTGGTAGAAAAGATAAAGTACATATCTGATTATTTTAATAGTTAATATTCCATGAAAGGATTTGTGGATATATGTACCCACATAGACAAATATCACAAAACACATATATGCACACACAAGTCGACTTGATTTAAGGAAAGCTGCAAAAACTATCTCAAATTTCTAGGATGGTATACACATGGAGATATGTGTGTATGCTTGAAAGACCAGAGAAAGTAGGAGACCTATAATCAGTCAAACCAAGATGGAGGCACACAAGAGAATTTTGGTTTGATCCATCTCCCCTGAGAAGGCTATATCCTCCATACTGAAAAGAATATTAACAACAATGAATTCGTAGCAAGATATGGAACTATAGACATAAAGTTCAAAATATTCCTTTATGCACATGCAAGCCTTGGCCATTTCTCAATTGCCCTGAAAATCCTATTTTATTACTGATTTGATTCACTTGTATGCAAGACAAGAACTGGTTTCTGGACAAAAATCACAAGTAACGAAGTAAACAGTGTGCAAACGATGTAACAATTCCAAGGCGCTCATGCTATGTTGAGTTTTGCTTGATTAAGACACAGTAAAAGTGACAAAAAGAGCACTTGAAAATCACTCAGGAGCAAAAAGGTTATCAACATACCCGGAACTTTTTTCCATTGTACAATGATGCATTCTTCTGTACCCTTTGATCCCATATCTAAAAACACCATTGAACAATTATAAAAGATAAGCTCAGCTACTGGAGTAGGTTTGCAACTGGAAACGGTTTGGCTTTGATTTTGGAACAAAGCCAAGTTAATATTGACACTATAAGTACTAAGCAACATGATAAACAGCTGCACAGGTCATTAAAAAGACATATGCAGCATATAATTTGGGCAAACAATCTTGTTAAACTAGCACAAACCAACATCTCCAGCAAGGCAATACAAGCATTTGCATTACATAGAGAAAATTAACTGACCTTGTCAATGGAGTTCTCCAATTCAAAGTCGGGATGGGGAATTCTGTCGTATGATTGATCCAAAATAACAAATAACTTGAACCAGAAGCAAATAAGATCAAATTAGGTGGTCAATAAAAAGGAAAAAAAGAAGAAGAGAGGACTGGTGGAATATAGAGAACCTGAGAAGGGGTGAGACCTGAAGGACAAGAAAGCAAAAGCTTCGTGTTCTCCATTAGAATTGCTTATCAAGGAATCACGCAATCTAACTGCTCGATGAATGTTCTCAACCAAAATTACAATAACATACAGTTCAGGTAATCAGACATAAGACTTTATCAAACATTGCTTTCTTTCTTTCTATTATGCGATTATGCAGTCCTAGAAGAAGAGATGTATCATCCGTAAAACCCATCAAATGGAGATCTGGATTGGATGTCAAGTCCTTAATATGGGCCTGGTGTTTAAAGACTTTGGTCTATAACGTTTCGGTCTAGTCATATGACCTCTTGCTCTTGGCCCTAAATCTTAGGTGCTGAATGACGTAAATCTTAAAAATAGAAAGAAACTAACCTTTTTGTTGGAATATGGTGCTAGCCAAATTTATAAATTAAAAATAATAACATCTAACTAATTTCGACAACGTTTAGATAAAAATTACCAGATCATGAACCCATTTATTTGTATAAATAAAATTGCATTTTGAAGTAATTAGTTATAATAGATAGTGTTTATTATCAATAATTAATGCAAAAGCTTTGTATATCAAATACTAGAGGATTGTGGTTCATTAGAAAACAAATATTAACCGGTCCAATCTTAATTCAACTTTGAATTGAGAACGTTTGCATAAAGAGAAGAGTTTAGATCTTTTGTCCAATTTTATAATATCCAATCTTATCTAATGCTCAAAATAATATGAGTTTAAAAAATGTTCAACCTTGTCCAGCCGCTAAAACAACATCATTTTGGACATTAGACAAAGTTAAACACTATAAAATATCCCACTCCATAATCAGAGATGTGTGACAATGACATAAATATTAGGGGAGTTTAGAGAAGATGATCGTCAACCTTGATTGATTTGGAAAAAGCGTACAACAGCAAGATGAGGCTTTTATTGATATCTTTTTGGGGTGAAGCCAGTAGCTCCAGGAAACGTCATTGTCAAATTCAGAGATATTTTCTTCGAAAATAGAAAGATAGTACTTGTTAATGATCGATGCAAATTCACGTGACGTTATTTTGCAAGGTTCTGATATTCTTTTCTTTCGAATATTCCTGAAAGGTAAAAATTCTGAAGACATGAAATTTGTTAACCAATACTTCTAATCCTGCTCAATTCTTTGTGGGTATATGGTCAGATCAAGAGACTTAGCTTTTCCAGGAGTCAAGGGATCGAAGCAACTGCAGATGGGTTTGCTTTCGGAACAGGACTGAGCTACACTCTCCAGCGGAGTGTGGTGGATTAATAATGATAATGATGGTCTCTCCCTAGCAATGTATGTGAATATCACAGATAGATTGATGGACTGTTTGTAACCATATTTGGCTAAAAGTCAAAAATAGTAGAACCTCGCGCATGTAGTGTAATAAAGTCTAAAGTTAACATCATAATCTGTATTTGATCCTGTGTAATCTGGTACTACCATATATCTTAAAACGCAACGAACAAATAAATATCTTCAACCTACTATTGCTGTAAAGGAAGGCGGCGAATAAATGCGCCCATTATCGTCCTACTACATATCACATGAAGCCAACCACATAGGTCCCGTCCCGTCATTGTAAATGGCTTGTGCATGTCCCGTCATTGTAAATGGCTTGTTCCCCTATGCATTACTTTTCCTCATATGTATGCACTATAATACCTGCATGCTCCATGCCTAGTTTCTTACTTTATTCTTCATCGCCATCTGGATTGCAGGAGGCAAGTGCAAGTTCAGTTTACACTGTCAGGAACTTTCCATAACGTGTTTTATGCAGAGAGAAGAATTAATGAATAAAAGGGTGTTTTTGTTTAATTATCGTTTCAATCTTATACCCAGCAAAGTTTCAGACACGACTTTCAATCTCCTGAATCCTCCGGAAATTCTATGAAAAGGTACCCTAAGATGGGCCATGTTTGCCTATGTTTGGTAGATAGTATACGTGGCAGATCAATATATCTACATGTCGTGGAATCTAATTTATTAGTACAAGATTACTTGCAAACAGTCCAATCACAGTGTATGGTTTGCTTGATTAGTGGTTAGAAGCATATTTATGGGGTTGATGGTGGTTCCTGTCATGGTTAACAATAGTAAAAATGATCGAACGGGTTTGATAGATCAAAAGGTTTGGCTCCTCTGATCACAGTTCAGTTTGTTTCTATAAAGTTTCAATTCTTTTAAAATTCAACAATTTACAGTAAAATTAGGTTAAACCTTCAAATCCAGGATAAGCAGGCTACTAGATAGAAATGTACCATATGTAAGAGTAAGAGTAGTTCATAAAGATGTGGATGGACTTACATATAAAAAAGAGAATTGATAAAAAATTTCAATACGAAAAGAAAATATGACACATATAAAAAAAGAGTTTGTTACATCAAGTGAAGTTATAACTCATAATTTTGATGATAACAAAACTTATTATTAATAATGAATTTACTTTTTGTGATTTTAATAACTAAATTATAATAAATCAAGTAATGTGTCAAATATTAAGTTCAATGGATTAAAAAAAAAAGTAAAGTATATATGCAATTCAAGAGATATTTAAGATAATTCAAGTTAATTGGATCATGAAAAATAAAGAGTGATGCCATTTCATATGTAACAAATCATTGAAACTTTTTGGAACCTTATCTTGATCATTTCAATGAGCTAAGGACTCAATAGTACGTAAACATGATGTATCAAAATACTTTTGAAGAATATTTAGAATATTTTTTAATTTTGTCAAAATATTATATTTTGATCTTGGTTCAGCCGGATTCTGACTGAAAGGAACGTTGCCGTTTGGATCCATGTGTCGTTCGCCTGCAAAAGACCTGGTG
>JANIPN010000218.1:14947215-14980877 GCA_027478595.1 Erythroxylum anguifugum
CTTAGAAATCACAAACCCATACAATATCCAAGCTATCTAAACTAAAAACTCATTAAAAATCCAAAGCTCAAAAATTTTCTCTTACCTTCTTTCTTCACCATTTTCGGATTTTCTTGGCTCATCTTGGAGCTCTCATCTTCTTCCATCTTTTTCCCTCATGAATCAACTTAGAAATCTCTCTCGAAGCTTACAAAAATTCGAACCCTAAGTTTCTTCTTTCTTCTTTCTTCTTTCTTCTTCTTCCTCCATCCGAAGCTTACTCTTCTCATTCTCTTCTTTCTTTTGTTCTTTCATTTGACTTTCGTAAACTTCCCCCTTCTTAAATGAAAGCCACTCCTACTAGCCTTTAATGAATGCTAAAAGACCCAAATACCCCTCCTTAATAGCCTACTAACTTAAATCCTTAAGTAAACTTCCAAAATTGCCCCTTAAATTCTTTTTAATTCAAGCTTACTTTATGACATTTTTTCTAACCATCAAATTTAAGGAATTTGCTAAAACTTCCTTCTAGGGAAATGTTCCTCATTGTCTCAATTTCATAATGCCACCAAAATCATTTAATTTGGTGTACTACACCACAAGTTTTGCTCCTAACATTTTGGACTATTCTTATTCAAACACATTTTTCAGCAATTTACTCCCATCCAAAAATTGACATTCTTAGAGACTAAATTAAAATTCACTTCCTTAAAATAAATTGTAGCCTTATCTCTCTAGTTTAATCCAAATTAAGAATCATCTCATTTGGATAACTAGAGCAAAAATTATAGCCAAAATACTTTCAGATTTTTCTAATCCAAGACTGCACACTAAACCCGACTTCAATTCTGAAATTGAAAGTCTTAGGGGCTAAATTAAAATTCAGTTCCTTCATAAGACTTGTAACCCCATGTCTCTATTTTATTGTGCCTCAAGAATCAATTCAATCGAATCTTCACAGATTAAGAATTTCTCAAAAGACTGAACCATGTTCAGAAAATTTTCCACCTCACTTTGATTAAATCAATCACCCTCAATTTAATCTCAAAAATTCATAAATTTCCCATGAAGAAGTAGATAATTGTCTTAGGAATCCAACTCTTTAAAAACCAAGTCAATCGGATGTCGGACGGAAAAGATATAAGCAAAAGAATGAAGAAATTTCAAATCAAAAATTAAAGCCGCACTGTAGCAGCCGGCTCGCGGTTGCGACCGGCTTGCGATCGCGAGCCTCGGTTTAAAAGGCTAGCTCACGATCACGAGTCGCCCAACAAAAGGACCGGCTTGCGATAGCGAGTTGCCGAACAAAAGGGCCGGCTCGCGATCGCGAGCCGTCTGGCTCCAATTTTCCTTTTCTTTTTTTTAAATACAGAATTTCAAAAATTCATAACTCTTGATCCCGAACTCCAAATTTAACAAATTTGGTATCAATAGAAAGCTTAAAAGAAGCTCTACTACTTCCATGAAGAACTTAAAAACCAAAACAGCCTCCAAAAGGGTCAAAATTTTACTTTAAGTTGGTTGTCCAAACAAAATCATCCTAAACAAAGACACAACTTCCAAAAATCATATCTTTCATCTCAATGGTACAAAAATGTCACATTTTATATCAATGCAAAGATCAGAAAGCAACCCACAACTTTCATGAAGGACAGAAAAATCAATTTGGCCTCTAAGGGAGTCAAAAATCACTTCAAAGTTTCTGTCCACTAATAATCATACCAAAACAGTAACAGAAACTTCTAAAAATCATAACTCCCTATTTCATAGTCCAAAAATTGCATACTTTACATCAATGGAAAGATCAAGACATAATCTAAAACTTTCATGAAGAACTTAGATGCAATTTCAACCTCTAACTAGGTCAATATTTCAGTCAAAGTTTCTGCCAGAATGATGGTCATCCTATACCACATCCAAACTTCACAATTTCTTATATCCCAATTCTCACATCCACAAATAACATATAATACATCATTGAAAAGCTAGGAAAATCTTCTATGACTTCCATGAAGACCGCTTAACTCAATTCAAAACATATCAGTCCAGAATTTGCCTCAAAACTCATCACACAAACTTACCTTTAATAGCATTTTTTAAACAAAGCAAAATATTCTTAACTTCGAAAAATCATAACTTTCAATTCCGATATTGAAAAATATCATACTTTATGGAGACAAAAAGCTTTCAGTAGAAGCTACAAGTTTCATGAAGATCATTATCTCGAATTATGCCTAAATCAAAAAGTCAACTATTTATCCCCCCAAAAAGTCAAACGTTCTTAATTCTTTAAATTCTCACACTTTTTCTCTTTATTTCTTGATTTTCAACTTCCATTTCAATCAACTCATTTACTTTAACTTTCATAACCCATACAAAACTACTCAAATATCAAAGTCATCAAAACTAATCAATTTCTTTTCTCATCAATTTCCTTAAGACACAATAACATCTCTAATACAATACATATACAAAAACACTCATTGAATTTCATTTAATATATCTAAATTTTTACTTAAAGATCGGGGTCCAACAAAAGCCGTAAGACTTGCACACACCTGTGACACCTTTAGTTCTTGGCCGTGAGTCCTCCTTTACAACAGCTTTTCATATTCTTCTGTATTTTCTTGTGTTCTTCTTGTTCTAATCCTTTTTCTTCTTGTTCCATGAAGGCAAGTGAGTGTATATCTTTGAAAAATGACTCAAACATAATGTTTTCGACTCACTTTAGCTCCTTTGCTTCTGAATTGTGCCTAAAACAATATATGAACTAAAGTGAATATCTTAAAGTATTTTCATATCATCGATCACTAAATGTTATTGAATAAATATACAATCAATTAAGCACATATCATCAGTAAATGAAAATTTTAAGAATATCTGATAAACAAACTAGATATGCAGTAGCAATGCAATTATTAATTTTAATTCAAATTAAGCAACAAATAATCAATTACTTCTTCCTTTTAAGGAGATAAATTTTGCTTTTGCTTTTTTTGAAGAAAACATTACAACAGAAGGGACTTTTAGCGACGATTTATTTCGTCACTAAAAGTTACAAAATCATTGCTAATAATCATTAGCGACGATTAATATTCATCGTGAAAAATGTTGCCACATCTCCGTAACAGAAAACTATAGGTGATGTTTTTCCCTAATCGTTGCTAATATTTTTCCTACACTTTATTTTTGCAGCCAAAAAGTATAGGCGACATTTTGAAAAATTATCACCGAGATATTTTTGCTACGTTTACTTTTCATAGCTAAAGATAATTTATCTCGTTTTTTGAAACATAGCTAAAAGTTTTTAGCAACATTTTTTAAAATTTAGTCAAATTTTTAATATATATTTTACCTAAATGTTATACCATGTTAATTATAATTATTCGTGACATTTTTAATCCATATTATTGTATATAATATTTAGATTTTTTGTTGTTAATTTATTATAAAAATATAATACAAAAATAATTGAAAATTTAAAGCAATCATTAAATTTGATTGTGTATAAGATTTTAATTACAACTGTAAAAATACTCATATACAAAATGGAAAATACAAAGATTAGATTATTCATTCAGACTTGCTTTCATCTTCATTACTTACATAATCTGGGTTAAGTAATTTTCTTAGGTACTTTTCATGTTTGGCTAACTTTTTGTTTAAGCAGCTTGTTTTCTTTTTCAAGATTTTGAATGTATGCTGGTCTTGATAGGGATGGAGTAGTTGGCTTAAGGCTAGACCCAATCCCTTTGATGTATCTGGATCGTATACCAAACACCCTATTGCAAATATCATTTACATGTGGCTCATTTCCATCAAACGTTGATGTTTGCAACAACTCCTACATCTTATTCTAAAATTTAAAAAACAAAATCAATATTCAATTCAAATATTATTAGTTAGTACTACATAAATAAATAAACTTAAAATTTACACAAATTTTTATACTTACATAGTTGTTGTGTGCTTCATCAAACATGCACCTTTCATCTTCCTTATAGTGTCTTTGTTTGTAGAGTGTGATCCTATCACACTCTTCTCCATGTAGTTCCTTCTAACTTTTTTTAATGGAAAAAATACTAAACGCAATGAATAATATTGTGATTACTGATATATTTAAACCTTGTAAACAAAGAACTTAAATATTCATTTCATATGACAACAAATAATTTGGAGCCTTGGTTGTGAGGAGTTTTCATTTTTCCTCTGTTTTCCTTTACTTTATCACACTTTTCCTAAATAAAGAAAAGAAATATTTATTATATAGTGTAAGAAGATTAATGGAAGCAAATGTGAAGAGAAAGAAAACAAACCTGAATGTTGGGAGAGGCCCAATAATCACACATATTGCTCCAATTTTCTGGGGACATCCGTTTGGAAACATATCTCCTTGCCTCCTTATCTGAAGGAAAATATTTGTAATACTAATGCAGTTGATAATGACGATTCCTAGTCCTTTGTAAAGTCACACAGTTTAAAACATCAAGGTTATCAAGGTCAACCATATTCAACTTCATATGTAAACAACAAGTAAACAAGAAATTAATCTTTAGATAAGTAAAACAATACTGCATATAATTAATAAATTGAAATTTTACTGAAAATTTATCCAAAGCATTCTCTAGCAAGTTGTCTTCCTTTAACTAATTGACATGTTTTAGGCAAGGCAATTCAGTTCTAGCAATTACTCCCAACTTACTAGACAAATTTGTTGATTGAATCTTATCTAGGCGACAACCTTGCGAGGTATCAATATGTACAGACAAATTTATGTTTGTTTCAACATTCATTTGTTGCAACTCACAACCTTTAGTTATACCTTTACATCTTTTTTCTAAAATTGATATTAGAACCTGTACCAAATGAATAATGATAAGAAAATACGCGCATCAAACATGTAAATATATATTTGAGCATAAGTCTATTTGTATGTATTAAAGATTAACAAACTTGCAGGTCCCTCTATACTAGTTGAGGCAGATGAAGGTTGATGCATACTGGCTTCATTGGTGGATGAAGTCGATTGTTGTTATTGGATAGGATTTGATTGATCTGGTTGTTGTGGAGGAGGAACAATTTCGATACTTGCCACCTTTTTCCCTCTATTTTGACTAGGTGCCATTATATTGGATAACTATAACTCAAACATCAACAATCTGCATAAACATAACTTAAACATCACATAAAATGCATTAATATAACTCAAATATCAACAATACGCATTAACATAAATTAAACATCAACAATATGCATTAACATAATTGTTACCAACATTACATTTCAAACAATATAAACAACACTTTTATTACTTTCAATTATCATGATGAAGATCTTGAAAATCATCATCATTAATTACATCATGATTCGACTCTTTATCACTATTATATTAAGCCAAAGTATCATCATTGTCATATAATTCATCCTCAATATAGTCTTTATCTCTTTCTACAACAAGATTGGCATGTACTTCATTTTCTTCTAGTATTATTTGACCATATGGCATTGTTAGACCATAAGAATTGAGAAAGGGTCTTCTTATTGTGAGTCCTAGACGTGTGGAATATTTCACCAATAAGTATCATCGGAGCTGCATTATGGGTTTCCAACCTATATATCATCCTAGAAGTTTATTATGCCTCGGATCATCCATAATTATAGGTGCATTTCTTATGTTACTAATCTAAAATTATGAAATACAGGTTCATATACTAAGTTTGAATTCAAACAAACATTATGGTATGTAGCATTGTTAGACCACATGAATCGAGAAAGGGCCTTCTCGCTGTGACTTCTAGGCTCATGGAATATTCACTGATAAGACTCATCAAAGCTACATCATGGGTTTTCAGCCTATATACTATCTTAGGGGTTTATTATGCCTTGAGTCATCTATAAGAGATCAAACTCATTCCAACAAAATTTCGAACAACACACAAAATTGAGACTCTCCTTCCAATCACACAAAACCCAAACACAAATTCTTCTGTATTAAAGTAGAACTTAAAATTTGAACAAAAGTTTGACGACTTAACTGGACGGATGGACAATCAAAGATGACGGTCGATGGATGACGAAGCTCTAAATAACATAATGATAACTTATTAGAAGTTGACATAATAAGTTTTAATTCAAACAAACATTGAAATTGAGTATGAAACTTGGACTTATCTTTTTCACGCTAACCTTGTCCATTATTACATTTTTATTAAGTTGAAATCCTACTTTATCAAATTTGATTTTTCACCAATATTTCTACTATGAGATCTACCTCTATAAAATCATTGAAATAATGCTAAACAAAATTAGCTAGGAGCCTCAACAAGTATCAATTTTGCAAAAATGTCATTACAAACTTCTAGGAATCATTAAAAATGAAAAAAAAAACCCTAAGACTTGGAAATAATCATTGCAAATTTTCAAGCATGACTTAAGAAAATTGATAGTTACTATGCCTAATTTTTATACAAATTCAAGATATTCAATATTTAAAACAAACAAATAAAAATAATTTAGTGTTCTTGTAGTCTTATGTTGCCTTAAGGTAAAGTCATCTTCTCATCTTAAGCATCAAGATTGAAGAATAATTTTATGGACATGGGCATGGACATATAGATACCACCCTCAAGTCATAAGCATGGAAATTTAGGTAGAGGGAAAAGAAGTTACAAGAATCATAATTCTAAAATATAGAAGATGAAGAAGAGATATTACCTTCCTCTTAGTTTTTAGTGGCAGCTATTCTTGCATTTATGGATACATCCAATCCAGTTTAAAACCCTAACATATAAACAAAAAGGATTTGTACTTTTTCTCACTCACTCCTTACATCTCTATTTTCGTTATCGCAACGAAAAATAACTTAATATCTTTTCTGTCAACTTTCTTTATGTCCCTTATAGAACTTTCATCGAATACTTCATAAGCTTCATAAATTCATCCCTAACTAATAACAAAACCACTATCTTTTTCCATTATTCACCAACGTTAACACATTTAAATAAATAATGAATCATTAATAGTCGAAATAAAGGCAGAAACCTCAAACCACATTAGCAAAACCAATGAACATAAAAGCATTTAACAATAACAGTGAAAGTAGAAAAAAAATCAAGAACAAATTGTAGATGACTAACCTCGACGGACGATTAACAAGAGATGATGGAAGCAGAAAATGGAAGAAGAAGGTGGAAGAAGGAATGAAGAAGAACTACGATGGAAGAAGAAATGAAAGAAGAATAAAAGGAGACAAAAACGATAGGGTAGGGGGCTTCGGTGTTTTAATTTAAATTGAAATGAAAATGATGTTGTTTTGCTCTCATTTTTTAAAATGTTAAAACATTTGATCTTAAACAATTAGAGATGATTCTAGGTAATCGTCGTCAATTGATTACCCCTTTAGCGACAATTTGTCGTTAAAAGGTACATATTTGTCAACGAATTTAAAAAATTGTCCCCAATTCTTTACATATATATAGATTTTTATATTTGTCAAATTTTTGTAATATTTTATTTCTATAAAATAGTATAGAATTTTTATGCAATAAATAGAGCTTTGTGACACCACATAAAATTGTCAAATCATATATTTTAAAAGAGATTAATAAAAATTTAAATTTATGTCACATAAATTAATTTTGTGTTTGTAGTTTTATAAATTGGAAGAAATGACATTGTTGTTGACTAAATTTATTTTTAGACTTACATTCATTGTCAATAATATTAAATTTGATTTTTAAGAATATGATATTAATATGTAATATCGATTTCCATTTTAACTATATTGCAATAAAAATAATTATATGCGGTAATTAATATAATGTTATATAAATGTATAGGTAATAATTGTATCTAGTATAATGATTTATAAATTTATAGATAATAGATAAATTTTCTCATATCTTACTTATGTAATATATTAGATATTTAATCATAATTCTCTATTTATTTATATAAATTTGGTACTATTATATAAAATTTATATATTATATATTATTTTCCCGCCAAAGGTCAAGTTAAATTGTAATGGGCGACCATTTGGCAATAGTTTTCTGAATAGTCACCAAATGGTATATTTTTTGAAATTTCAAAAACAACATCATTTTGTTTAACAACAAACGACGTCATTTTTTACTAGGTTATTAACACCAAAATGAAGCTCTCTTTGTTTTCATGTTAGCTATTGTATTTCCTCTTAGTTCACCATCGAAGAAGCATCATCTCCTCTGTTGTGGTCATCTCCTATGTTGTGGTTGTCACCATCAAAGAAGAGTCATATCCTGTGTTGGTACTATTCTTCTTTTTCGTTTTCAAGAACCCTCCTTGTTGTGCTCTATTTTTCTACTATGCTTTGGAGTTTATATGAGTTTTATGTTTGTAGTTTTATGGTGTATGGGTTTTTGTTTTTGGTTGTGTTTGGAAGATGAAGAATTGTGTTTATGTGTTGGATGTTTATGGGTTGATGTTTTTTCTACCTTCCATGCTTCTTTAAGAAAAGCCTACTAACCGTTTGATGAAAGGTTTGTTATAGTATTTAACTTATGCAATGTATGTTTATGTACTTCATTCTGTTTTCAACATTTAGCCAGTTCTCTTCTCCTATCTTCCTCCTCTTTCTCTCTCTCTCTCTCTCAACATTCTCTAAATAAGCTTCTTCTTCTTTTATCTTTTTTGTAAGTTTATTATTGTGTATGAAACTTAAGCTTTTTTATTACATGTTCAATATATAAAAGTTTTTCCTGAGCATTACTCGATAGGATCAAGTGTACCCAGAACAAAAGAATTGGTTCAAGTCTAACGTTGGACTTGAGTTTTGTTGTTTTTATTCAAAATAAATAACAAGTTATTGAAAAGAATGTTGTTTTTAGCATCGCTTAAAAGGAATGAACTTTTCTTTCTGTTGCTAGGATTTGTACGGTAAAGTTCCATTCAATTTTGGATCAGTTCATTCCTTCCCTGAGAATTTAGGGGATTTGATTACTAAAAGAATTTAATTAAACATAATGTATTTAATGCTAAATTGATTTTTCTAAATAAAATTGATAACATTAATGTATCGCAGAATGTCGACTTGACGACTAGTTTTTGATAGCATAAATGAGCTCTACTGGGAGGAATATGACAAAATTCTCCCTAATTAAGAACAAATTGATGCACAACAAATCTACTCATCAAATACTAATGACCACTTACCTTCCATAGCCAATCTTCTTCTTCAAGGTTTTTAGTATCATCCAAATTATCTCTCTTTCTTTATTATCTATATCTCATTTTTTGTTAGGGAGCTCTCAGATATGAACGTTTCATTGTATATATTATGTGTTGTGTAAAGTTTCTTCAAACCTTTAAGAGAACATAGATGAAAATGGAGGGAGTGGCAATGTCCCGATGGTTGGTATAGGATTATGGAAGCCGATTGTTTTGGAATAGTTGTTAATTCCAAAATCTATGTCTGTTCAATTAGGTATGCATATGTTCGAATTTAGATTTCCTATACCATTTAACTTAATTAGCTATTTAAGTTCTATACTATCTGTTTCTTAGGTGAAGCACATCATGCGTGCGGTTCATCTAATTCAATGAATCATACTGTATCTAGGGAATCATTCACTGTATCTTCTGCTAGTGTAGTTAAAACCAAGAAGTTGTTGGAAGAGATTGTCAATACACCAACTCCTGAGGGAACATCTTTCAATGTTTCACTTGATGCCTTGGAGCATGCAAGGAGCCTTCTTGGGAATCCAGGGAACTTCTTTACCTTATCTACTGAGTCTCATATCACTTGGAATACATAAAAATAATTATTTCTTTTTCTTTTCAAAAAAATAAGCATGAAACTTTATTTATTGTCTTGTCTGTAAGAATTGTTGAACTTCTAATTAAAATATTGTATTACTTACCGTATATCATTATATTATATTGCTTATCGTATTTCAATATTTATATGTATTATTATTTTATTGTTAATAAATATTAATTATTAAGAATAGTATTCAACTTAAATTTATGATATTTTGATCTTATTAACATTACAATTTTAGGTATGTTTATCTTTTTATATCCAAAAAATATTTACTTTTCAATATTTAAATTACATACCATGTGTTTTTCAACTATATGTTTAAAACTTTGAAAATATTTTACAATTTTTAAATGCTCCATTCTATTTTCATGAAATGTTTGTATGAACGGAAGTGTACTAATGTACAATAAGTATACAATTAAACAAATTTATAGAGCTTGAATGCCTTAGCTCAAAATTGTAATTGTTTCAACTTTTGGCTACGATTTAAAAAATATGTCACCAAAAGTCCAACTTTTTGTGACGATTATGACTATCATCACAAAATGCTCAAACATTTGGCGATAAAATTGTTAAACCATTGCAAAAGATTGTGTCTTTTGCCTTTAACAATGATTCTACAAAACATCGCGAAAAGTTGGATTTTTTATAACAAATTTTGAAATCATCGCCAAAATCTGACTATGAAAATCATTGCCAAAAAAAAAACATTGCTAAAATTCACTTTGGTTTTGTCTTTATTATTATTATTATTATTATTATTTGTGATTAGTATTATTAGTGTTATTTGCATTTATTTTAGCTATATCTTGAGATTTGGGTATTTTTATTATTATTTCTATTTAGTGTTTTTATTTCCCCATTACTTATATTTTCCTTTATTTTTATGTTTTATGAATTATTTCTGCTACCTGCACCATTCATATATTGTCTCATTTGCATGTGGGTCCACCGGAAACAGCCTCTCTATTATATAGGCAGGGACGGATCCAGAAAATTTTTTAAGTGGAGGCAAAATTTCACCGGAGGCAAAAAAAAAATAGTGGGGGCAAAATTTTAATTTTTTTATGAGTTAAAAATTTAAAATGATAAATTTTTTATGTAAAATTTCTTAGCTCCGTCCCCACTGTGGCTCCGTCCTTGTATATAGGGGTAAGATTGCGTACTATCGAACCTCCACAGACCCTGCTTTATTGCGAGATTTTGGACTGAGTGATAATAATGATGATGATGATGAATAAAGCAGAAGAACTGTAGCTTTCCAGTCCGATCTGATTGATCCTTTAGTACCTTGCAATTAAATCATGAACACGCTGTTTCTTGTGTTTGGTTTGCCTAACAAGACACTAAGCTGGCAAAAAACTGCATATCACGCTATTTAAGCTTACTAGGCCATGGCTTATGCTAGAAACCACATCGGCAATCTTGGCGTTTTTGTCTAGTTCATGTGTAAATCTAGTGTCTTACCAAACTAACCTGCCGAACAAATAACACTGTGATCTTATTTTCCTTATTCCTAAACTATTGTAAACAAAAGCAAATCCTTTTTTTTAGTCCTTGAATACTTCTACTGGGCATCACCTGAGGGATCGCTCTCCTGGTTTTCTAAGCAGTCGTCAATGTGTCATTCAACGAAGGAAGAGATCGAAAAAGAGGGAAAGTGAAATGACAACCAACATAGAGAATGAAAATGATGCAATTTCTCGACTTATGAAAGATAATAATAGACCAATCGAAAATTATAATGAACTTTGAAAGGAAATGTAGCTATCACAGAAAGTGGTAAAGGCAACAGGCCATGATTGTCTAACGCGAAAGGAAAAATGTCAGCAAGCCTGATATACAATATCACCACGTTTTCTGCCTGTTGTTTTGCAATGTAAATGAGTATGTTATGTTACCATTGTTTCACAATGGCTTTCTCGTTATGCTCTAGTTCGCATCAGTAGTTCAGCTCATGGTTGACTTATAATTTAAGAATGGCTAGCTTTTTAGGTGAAGTTAAAGGATTCATGAAAATTTCTGTCAATGTATGCTTTTTTGTCAGCAATGTTTCCAATTGAAGCACCGATTTGTACACAATAGTATTTGGATAACTGCATTGACGAAGCCGAATGAAGTTACTGCATACGAGAGAAGGATGCAATTCCGACTAAAAGGAAGAACGAGAGCGCTTTGCATTTTTCAGTGTACCTATGCTTGTTTTCTTATTAATTATGGTTACGATCAATTGCCAAATTAAAAATTATCTGGAAGTAGAATCCTAAAAATAAATATATTATTATTATTATAGTTAAAATTAATTACTTGAATAGATTAGTTGATTTCAAATAATAAAAAAATATTGAAAAGGATATAAATAATTTATAATCATTCAAGTTTTTTGTTAATTACATAAATTTTGTTTTGACCTTTTGGGTTTTAGGACACTAATAAAATTTTGTTTTGCTTTCTATATTAGCATTATAGACTATCAAATAACAACATAATTTTGATTGATCCAACATTAAAAATATTTTACCATTAATATATTTATTCTTATAAAAATCAATATTTATACAAAAATAAATTAATTAGAAATTGATAATAATTTTGTATTATGAATTTATACAATATTTTATTTTAATGATTGGTGAGGAATAAAATTGCACAAATGGGGCGAGCAATAGTGCGCAGTTCACGACTTCAGCTGGAGGACTCCTTCGCGACAGTGCCGGCAATTGGCTCGGTGGCTTCTCTCAGTTCATAGGATGGTGCTCCCCGCAGACAGCGGAGCTCTGGGCTGTTCACACAGGCCTCTCCATGGCTTGGCGATTGGGATTTCGTCGAATCGAACTGGAAGTGGACTCGATGGGAGTGCATCAGCTTCTTTCTTCTGTGCCGGCCCGTTCTCAGTCCGCCAACCCTCTTGTCATGGGTATCCTCGAGCTTCTCATCCGAAACTGGTCTGTTGTTCATCGGCATGTGCACCGAGAGAGCAACAGATGTGCGGATTGGCTTGCTACCCAGGCCAGTCCTAGCGACATTGGGATCACTTATTTTGATGTTCCACCTTTAGGGTACCAGAATCTTATTTTAGAAGATCAGGCGGGACGCAGTTTCTCCCGTATAATTAGTATCTGATGAACTCTTTTCCCTTTCATGAAAAAAAAAAGTCGGCATACTTCTATTTCAAACAAATTTCATATTTTAGAGTTCTATTTCAAATAAACTTCATGTTTTAGAGCTTATTTAAAATAAAAGTCATATTTTAGAGTTTTATTTTGAGAAACCTCATTTAAGCTGTTATTTTTCATCATAAATTACTATAGGATAACAAAACTTGTTAACTTTCCTTATTTTCACTATTCTTATCAATAGACTTGATCACTTTTGAAGTTTTCTTCAAATCTTGGATTATACTTGGTATGTTTTCTATTCTTAGATTAGAATAGGTTACTTCTGCGCTTCTGCGCTACGTCAATTGGTACCAAAGCTTTCAAAACCAAAAGTTTGTTCTTCTAACAATGGCTAATTAACAATACCAATGACAAAATTCATCAATTACTGAAGCTTGGAGAGTAATTGAAGAATGGTTGGAGTCAAATTGTAATCTGAAATTGCAGTTGGCAAAAATAAAGGATCAGTTGGATGCATTATTAGGAGGAGATAATAATAAGAGAATTGATGATCAAGTTGATAATCAAGATAGCCCTACAAAATGTCCTTAAATTCAAACTCTCGTACTATAGGATTATTAACAATAGTTCTAGCAATAAGGAAGAACTTGTGTATCATATACAAGAATATGAGTATAAAATAAAAGTAGGTATCTCATCCTTTAGTTTTAATTTAGATATAGATATATTTTTGGATTAGTTAGTAGAGGTAGAACACTTCTTTGACTATAATATGATTCTCGAGGAGAGAAAAGTCAAGCTAGTAGCTTATAAGCAATATATCTTTTATGCTTATCAATAATTCTATCAAGAAAATAGAAGTATTCATGAATATTTCACAGAGTATTTAAAGTTGGTAGCCTGTAAACAATTGTTCGAAACTCAACCTCAACAAGCTTCAACTTAAGAGGATTGAATTGAAGCCAAGTATAAAGGATAAGATTGGGATCTAAATGGTGCTAATAGTCCAAGACGCTAGGAATTTGGCTGTGAAGTTAAAATCTATGCTCAATGAAAAGTTAAGGGAGTTTAAGTAGTATGAGAATAAAAGGGCTTATGTTGAGAAAGAAAAAAATTAAGGTGATGAATGCAGCCCTTATAGGTAGTATTGGTAAGAAAAGTAACATTATAAATCAATCAAAGTAGCTCTAACAGCCTTTAAATCCACCAATCTTTATAACCAAACCATCCTTTTTAAGTGTTGTAGAAGCAATGAATCATGCCATAACTTTAATGAATGCCTAAAGAGAAACATGGTAAATATGGTGGAGAAATATGAAGATGATGATAAAGAAAATATGCATATTAAGAAGATGATTGGAAGCAAAAAGAGGAAAAGGATGATGATCATGATCATGATCATGATGCTCTTGTACGAGTGATTAAAAGGTTGATAATATCTTATAGAGAGCAAGATGATTTGCAAAAGCATAAACTTTTTTGCATAAGATTTATGGTATAAGGGAGCTTATATGTGTTAATTATTGATGGAGTTAGTCGAGAAAATATTACAAGGTAATAGTAAAGAAATTGAATTTGACTACTGACCCACATTTGGATCCTTATAGAATTGGATGTATCAATAATATTGGAGAAACCTTGTCAAATGTTGTAAGGTACCATTCTTAATTGGTAAACATTATAATGAGAATTAGTGTGATGATTTTGACATGAATGCATGTTAAATAATTTTGGGTAGACTATGGCAATATGATGCTGATGCAAAGCATTCGGGTAAGAAAAATATTTAACAAATTATGAAAGATAAGGTGAAATATACCTTAGTATCTATAGGTAAAAAAAGATTGTGAAACGTAACAGGGAGAGTAAAAAACCTTTATTGCAAGTAAAAATTAATAGAAATTTATTAGCAAGGTAAAATAAATAAGGGAGCTAAATTTATTGATTGTAAAGGGGAAAAGGTAAGAAAAAAGAAGAGAGATGAAATTCTTTTTAAAATCCAACATATTTTAAAGTAGTCATATCTAAGGGGAAACCTTGGTCCGCTTCTTTTTTTTCTTGTTCTTCTTCTTTTCTTGACATAATAATCTCAACACTCCTTTTTTCTATCGTACCATCATTTTGTTTATTTTTATCACAAGATTAGCTTGATAAAAACTTGGGAATAGGGATGGCAACGGGGCGGGTATGCCATCCCCCGTACCCGCCCCATGAACCTGCCCCCACCTCCATACTCGCCCTCATCCCCGTCGGGGATTTTTTTGGCACCACCATACCCGTACCCGTTGGGAGTTTGACCCTCATCGGGTACCCGTTTACCCGCCTCTTTTTAAAAAAAAAAAAGATAAGCTCCTCCGACGCCGGCGACAGCTCCAACGGCGATGGCAGGGGTCGGGGTAGGTAGAGCCAGATGAGACGAAGCGAATGAGGTAGATGGTGTGTGATTGGGAACGGTGGAAAGGGTGCCGGGGTTAGGAGGAACCTCGTCGGCGTCCGAAACTTCGGACCTAGATCTAGGACAATCGGTGGCCGGTTAGATCTTACATAGATGAGTCTTGAAAAAGAAGAAATATAATAAAAGCATATTTGAATCCATGAGTAAAAAGAGAATTTTGGTAAAAAGTTGAAGATTTCAACATTTAATGAATTAGATTTAAAGTCAATTAAGTGTTAGAAATTAATCCTTTATTAAAGGGTGTTTGGGGTTTTGGCCCATTATAATGGGGAGTTTTAAAACTGATTAGTCTTTACCAATTCATTAAAAGTATAATGGTTCTATCTCTACTTAGTAAGTTGTCTTCTCACAAAATATAATCATAAAAAAAAGTGATAAAAAAGTTTAGGAAAGAGATAGATCAGGTAATGAGCTTACTGCAAACCATTTTTGCATCACTGATAACAGAAAAAGGTTAGTATTTGAAAGTTTTATCTTTGTATGAGATTAGAATTCTAAATATTAATGACTATATGTGAGTTATATATATTTCTAGATCCTATGATGTTTATGAAAATTATGCTTACAAGTGGTATCAGAGCAAAAGTTATAAGAAATTTATGTTTCTCCTTTAATGTAGATTTTTCATAAATTAAAGAAACTCATGAACCTTATTTTAAAATATTGAAAAACCCTAAATTTCATTTTATATGTTTCTAAATTATATGTAAATCTTTTTATTTAATGATTTTTAATGATGAATCAATTGTATGTATGGAATTAAAAAAGAAATGAAATGAAAGTGTTAGGTAAAGGATCCCAACACTAGTGCCAAGAACTGGGAATAAGATCCCGACACTGGCATGCACTAGCCATATTACCAGTGCTAGGCACTGGGAATAAGATCCTAGCACTAGCAAGCACGAGCCATATCACCAATGCTAGGCACTGGGATATCCCAACACTAGCCAAGTAGCCAATGCTAAGCGTTAAAACAAGTTACCAGCATTGGCGCAAGCCATTATTAATTTTTATTTTTAATTTCAAATATTATGTTCAAATTTTAATTGCTCATAATTTGATGCTAATGAATTGTAATTTTATGGGTAAATTGAAACTCATTGCTATAGAATGTTTTTGAAGTTGCCTAAAGGTAGTTTTTTATTTCATAGTTAATGATAATGAATGTAGGTAATGCATATACACAATTAGTTATGTTTAAATGTCCAAAGATAGTAATTATTTTTAGTTGGTATATATATGATTACCAAAATATGTACATATTAGTCCATTATGTTTAATGTGATATATTAATGGATCACCTAAATGTCAAAATTAATATACAGTTTATAAAAATTGTTATGTGTTGTATAGAGTGTTAATGGATTGCCCAAAGGTATACATTAATATACAATTTATGAATTTTTTTGAATTTGTGTAGCATGTTGTTATATGACACAAAGCATTAATGTTAAGTCTTAATTTCATGTAGTAGCTATTGTCACGCATCCAGATCTCTCATTTGTTACAATGTTTAATAGACTGAACTTCTCTAAATAGAGTGAATAAGTCCAGTTCGATTTGAAGTTTTGGAATTGAATTTTGCACTCAAATCTAAGAAACTAGATGCCCTAAATGTTTTGAGCACTAATGAGGAGAAAATTCATTTTAACAAATGGGACATATCAAACAGATTGAGTCTTTTGTATATGAAAATGACAATTACTAGCAATGTTAAATATGAATTACTTAAGTTTGTGCAAGACTGCTTTTAGGTTGCTAGAGAGTCTCTTTCTGGGACTCTTATGGTATATTAGCCACTATGAAGTTTGATGGATCACGTATTATGCACGAACAAACTTAGATAACAAACATTGTAGCAATACTCAAGTCATTGGGAATGGAAGTGGATGAAAGCTTCCTTATGCAGTTCATCTTGAACTCATTACCATCTGAGTATGGTCCTTTCTAAATAAATTATAATATCATGAAGGATAAATGGCATAAGCATGAGTTTCGTAGTATATTAGTTCAAAAAGAGACTAGACTTAAAAATTAAGGAAGCCACTCTATTAATATGTCAAGAATGAAAGAGCGAGTAAGAAAGGTGGAAAGAAGGATGAGAAGAAAGTGAAAGGAACCCTAAAATTTAGTGGGGAATCCTCTTAGATCCACGAGAAGGAACATGATGAACGCAGATGCCATTTATGTAAGACGGTTAGGCATTTTCAAAAGAAATGTTTTAAACATAAGGGATGGTTTGTGAATAAAGGTAAGCCAGTGCTTATATATGTTTTGAAACAAGCCTTACTGAAGCTCCTTTTAATACGTGATGGATTGATTCTTGTTCTACCCATGTTTTAAATACCTTGTTGAGATTCCTTATAAATTAAACCACAAGATCAAATGAAAAAATTTTCTATATAGGTAACGAAGTGAGAGTTCCAGTGGAAGCTGTCAGAACTTATCGTTTCATTATAAACATTGGATATCGTTTAGACTTATATGAAACTTTTTATGTACCTAGTATATCTAGGAATTTAGTTTCTTTATCTAAACTTGATATATCTGGATACTCACTTAAATTTGGTAGCAACAGTTTCAATTTGTATAGACATAACCACATGATCAGTAATGGCGTGATGCTATTTATGGTGAAAGTTTATCGACTTCGAATCCTATTATTGGTATCAAACTTAGTTTGATTAATGATAGATATGTTTATTTGTGGTAAAAGCATTTGGGACACGTTTCCAAAAAAAGACTTCAAGGATTAGTAAAGAATGAAATGCTTCTTAAATTGGATTTTATCGATCTTAACATTTGTATGGATTGCATTAAAGGTAAATAAACAAAACAAATGATAAAGAAAGGATCCACATGAAATACTCAACTTCTTGAAATAATTCACACTTGTGTGTGTAACAATTGATGTGCCTACTTTTAATAAAGAAAAATATTTTATCACCTTTAAAATGATTATTTACGTTATAGATATGTCTATTTCTATACGATAAATCTCAGGTTGTAAATACCTTGAAGGTTTATATTAATGAGGTTGAAAGGAAATTATACAGAAAGGTCAAATAGTTAGGTATGATAAAAGTGGCAAATATTATGGTAAGTATAATAAAAGTGGTCAAAATCTTTGCCCTTTTGCTAAATTCCTTTAAAGAGTGGTATTTGTGTGCAATACACAATGTCAGACACACCATAACAAAAGGGTGCGGTAGAAAGGCATGATAGAACTTTATTAGATATGGTAGGAGTATGATGTGTAATTCATATTTTCCCACTTCTTTGTGGATACATGCACCAAAAATTGTCGTGTACTTGTTGAGTAAGGTTTCTAGTAAGGCAGTTCCAAAGGCTCTATTTGAAATGTGGATTGGAAGGAAAATTAGTTTAAGGAACCTGTATGTTTAAGGTTAGGAAAAGAAGATTAGGCATTATAATCCATCTGAAAAGAAACTATATGCAAGAATAATCAATGGCTATTTCATTAGTTATCTAGAGAAGTCTAAAGGGTTTGTATCTTATTTTCTTAACCATAATATAATAATTATGAAAAATGATAATGTCAAGTTCATTGAATATGGTGAGACTAGTGGAAGTGAAGCACCACGTATAGTAAGAATATTTCTAAAACCATGTGTAAGTAGGCATTAAGAAAATCTATAAGACTAATTCCATCTAAATACATAAAACTAGCATATAGAAAGATTAGAATAGGTTTTAAATAATATATAATAATTAAAGAAAGATAAATGCTTATGGATGAAAAGATAAAAAATGAAAGAGAGTATACCGTTATTTGTCGTTTCCTTTTGATCACCAATCTGTAGGCTCGAGTAGGAATTTGAGAGAGAAAGGATATGTAAACTTAAGCATTAACATGAAAATTACTAATAAGCATAGGTGCAATTATAGCTAATTCAAAATATTTACTTGTAAATATAAAATATATATTTTTCTATGTTACAGTAAAATACAATGCATATGTTTCAAGTAAGTTTTAGTTCTCGGAGATATCGTTTAATTTCGTAGAGCATAATGGCACATAACTAGAGCACAGTTTTATAACACCCCAAATCTCCTGTCCAAATTACCCAGTACCAACCCTGTTCAAGTGGATCTAAGCCATCCATTTATGTGGGACCTACACACGTGGATGGCTTAGATCCACTTGGACAGGATTGGTACTGGGTAATTTGGACAGGGGATCACCTCTCGTTTTATAATAGGTGAAGTCAGTTTCTCTTTATGCTATTTTCAATCATTAAAAAATAATGTTGAAGCATAAATATGATCTAAATCTTAACTATTTAATAATTAATTGTTATTTTGATATATTTATAAAAATAAATCAAATTTATTCTACTTATTAACAATAAAAATAATTTTTCTTTTTTAATAACTAGAAAGTTGTACTAAGTAAGAAAATCATATTTGAATTTTCTTAAGTACATGAGAAATTTCTTGTTTTAAGGACATGTTGAATTTATAAAATCCACCGTCTAGTGATAACTAGTCTATCGAATTAAAGCAAGTCTTGAGTACTTTTCTTGGACCTTTTTTTAGTACATTTCAAAGTATATATGTGTACGGTTACTTATTTATCAAATTTTTTACTTTGCTAAGTTGAAGGATACCCAATGTTATCAACATCATACCAGTATCAGTACTGAATTTGGTTATAATATGGTACTATATCGATACCGGTCAATAATAAGTATCATTTCGGGTAATTTTTAAAATTTATAAAATAGTACTTGAATTTTTTAAAATTATAAAATAATCTATAAATATATTTTACTTTATAATTTTACATCAAACATGTCTCAAAAATCATAATAATAGAAATTTAAAATAATAACAACTTATTTATTTTATATTAATATTATTTTCACATATAAATAATAGCTACAATTAATATGAAACAAGTTCATTTAATCATCACGTAAATATAAAATTAAATTCAAAGTATTTTAAATATTACAATTTCATCGTATCATAAATAATAATTATATCAAAATACAAACAAAAAAATAATTTTTGACAATTATATTGTTAACAATAGCTTGATATTGGAATTTAACTATTCAGGCTTCATTATTGAATAAAAGTTTGTCACATACTCGGTAGGTAAAATTGAACTTAAAATGTAACATTGATTATTCAAATTATTTATTAAAATCCAAAGCATTTAATTTTGTGACTTAACTTACGGAGCAAATAAGTTGGTTAATTTATATTATTATTGATATAAAAGACTATATTTTACGTGGATTATAAAAATTAAATATCAAATAAGTAAAACTTTTTTGTCCCTTTACCATGTTCTCTCTCCTTGAATACTTTTGACTCACCACCACCATCACATGCCTTCCATCGACTTTCTTCTATTTACCTTTTTCTCGTGTGTTGTTTTTTGTTATGCTTTTGTTCTCTAGTTAGTTTCAAAGAAAAGGGTTGATTGTGAGTATCAAGTTCAAATTTACAGCAATAGGAATAAGCGGTGTTTGTGGGGGCTTGCACAATTGGCGGCGTTGGGCATACACACGATGTGAAGAAGAGACAATCGCGGAGTAATAGCCGATGACAGCAACATGTGAGGTGGTGAGAGAGAGATGATAGTGGCTGGAGTTGGGTTGGGAGCCGCCAAAGACAGAGAAGAGGGAGAGAAGAAAAACAAAAAATATGAGAGAGAGATAGATAGGTCATAAGTACGGTATCTTTCGATAAGTATTGTACCGTTTTGTATCAGCACAGTACCTTCTGGGTGGTACCTGACCAATACGATATGAAATTCTTATTATTGAGGCACCCTAAGGGCTGTTTGGTTGGTACAAATTGTTGCTAAGAAAAGTAATCTTTTTTTAAAAATTTAAATTATTATGTTTGGTTCGTTTTTTGGAATAGTTAGGAAAGTAAAAATTTTCCTAATTTAGGGAAAGTAATGACACTATTCTTGAAATCTAAATCCCAACACTCCCTTGATATTTAGATTACTTTTCTCATTAATTTAATCTAAAAATATACTAGAGAATTTAACCATTCCTCCTCTCTTAACTTTAAAACTTTAAAATATATAAATTTTGATTTAATAATTACAAATATATAAAATAAATATTAGTTTATAAATAATAATTTTTAAATTATTTATTTTTAAAATAAATATATTTTGTATTTTTATTTAATTTACAATTATTATTAGTAATAAAAATATTTATTATTATTTTTAAAACAAAATTTTAAAATTTAAAATAATTATAAAAGTTGAAATAAATAAAATAACTAATTAAAAAACTTTGGGAAAAGAGAGGAATGAGAGATAAGAGGGAGGGAGGAAAATTTTAAAAAAATTTAAAATTTTGCAAAAAATTCTCCTTATTTTTTAAATTTTCGGTATCGGTCAGTATTTGGATTTTAAATATTTTTGCTCAGAAATTTCAATTGACAATCTTCAGGTTTATATTTTTCCTTATTTAATTATTTCAATTTTTATTCTGTTTATAGGGATATAATTGAAAACAGAAGTCAAAATTAAATTACATTCTATAAAATATTGTTACATACTAAACACTATAATAATAATCCACTCAACTTTTCTATTAGAATTTTTATAAATATCCAAATATGTGAATATCTTTACTTTTTATAGATTTATTTTCCAATGAATCATATTCTAAATTTACTTTATTTTCCACCCATCCAAACAGACCATTAAGAGTAATTCTTAAAACATGAAATTCTTAAAAGATAAAGAAATCAAACCGGATTAATAAAGTTGATTGTTGACAAATCTCCCCTAGAAGACGTTCTTCTAATACGGTTTTACCCATTATTGCCTTGATCCGACAAAGAAATAAACTAAGGTTACTATGATAATTTTATAAAAAATAATTACAACATTCAAGGGAGATCTCGTGGAACTTGAAAATTATACGAAAAATGGCCATCATTCAATGGTTATTCTTATTAATAAAAGATTTCTATTATTTATAATAGCACTAACCACTAAAAATTATTAAATAATAATAATTCATAATCACTATATATTCACTACCAACTTTTTTTTATTTTAAAATTTTAGAATTTGGAATTCATGGATGTGCCAAACTTCATAGATTTTGAATATTACAATGCAAAGCAATACTTTGAATTTAATATGTTTCAGTTATTTATCACAAGTCGCAGGTGAATATAGATTTTACTGAACATGAGAAAGAGTAATAGTTTGATAACAGCTTCCCCTCTGTTGTGTTAGTAACAATTAGGACTTGGACAGAGCTTCACAATTAAATATTGAAGATAAAAATAAAATAGATACACATATTTGATGTAAAATACTCCTAAATTAGGATTAAAAACTATAAGCAATGATAGAAGAATTTTACTACAGAAAAAATAGAGAATTACAAACTAGATTCACAAAATATACAAGATATTTTGTCTCTCTTTTTTTTTCTTCTCTCTTTTCTCCCTCACTCTCGTTTGTTTTCTCTGCTAATGGGATGATTTGCTATCTTCATCTCCTGCCTATTTACAGGCAGGAGATGTGTGGGATGCCTGGCCATTTGGCCAGCTTTCCTTGACTTTTATTTATTTATTTCAACTTTAATAGGCACCGAAAACAATACCTACTATTTTTGACAATTCTCCCACTTGAAGATTTGATTGAGAGTTAATTAGATCTTCACACTATTCTTTCTACCTTGCCGCTTCATGTTGCTTACGTCTTTGTCAGGCAACACAAGGATCGACACCACATAAACTTATCACCATTGATTGTTTTTATCATAAAATTTGCCAAGTTATCCATTGTATGAATTTTTTGTATGTCCACCGTTCCTTCTTCTACTTTCTCACAAACGAAGTGATATTGAACTCGAATGTGTTTTATCTTTGAATGAAATTCTGGATTCCTTGCAAGATGCAAAGCACTTTGGTTATCACAAAACTAAAAAATGTTCTCTTGTTTGCATTCGAGTTCTTCCATCATCAACTTCAACCACACTGCTTCTTTACTAGCTTGTATAGCTGCTACATATTCTGCTTCTATTGTTGACGTGGCTATAACTGACTGCGGTTTTGAAACCCAGCTCACAGCTCCATTAGCTAGTGTAAACACATATCCTGTAGTGGATTTACTTTTATCAAGATCTCCTGCACAATCAGCTTCAACAAATCCTTTGACAGTAAAATCTGATCCTCTATAACATAATGCAACATCTGAGGTTCCCTTAATATATCTGAGAATCCTCATAACAGTATTCCAATACTCTCTACCAGGATTCGGCATGTATCGACTAACTACTATCACTGCATGTGCAATGTCTGGTCATGTACAAATCATAGAGAACATTAAGCTTCCCACTGATAATGCATATGGTACTCGAGACATTTCCATCCTCTCTTCTTCATTACTAGGACTCATATTTGAGGATAACTTAAAATTAACAGGAAGAGGGGTATAAATTGACTTACAATCTTGCATGTTGAATCGCCGCAAGATCTTCTTCAAATGATTCTTCTAAGAAAGCCAAATCTTCCTATTATTTCTATCTAGGTGAATTTACATCCTTAGAATCTTGTTTGGTAGTCCTAAGCCCTTCATTTCAAATTCCCTAGCTAACTGTACCTTTAATTCTTTGATACAATCATTATTGGGGCTTGTTACCAACATGTCGTCTACATACAACAGCAAGACTATAAAATCATCTTTCTCAAATCTCTTGAAATATGCACAAGAGTCTGTATTCATTTTATTGTATCCAAGGCTCATGATGAAGGAATCAAATCTCTTATACCAACACCTCGGCGACTGCTTTAAACCATACAAAGATTTGTTCAACCTGCAATCCAAGTTCTCTTTCTCTTTTTCTTTAAAACCTTCTGGATGGGGCATATAAATTTCTTATTCACGATCTCCATGAAGAAATACAATTTTCACATCTAACTGCTCAAGATGCAAGTCAAATCTAGCACACATCGCTAGGCCTACTCAAACTGTGGTGAGTCGAACCACAAGAGAAAATATTTCATTGAAGTAAATTCTTTCCTTCTGAACATATCCTTTTAACACCAATCAAGCATGATATTGCTCTATTTGATCGTCACCACTCTGCTTGATCTTGTAAACCCATTTATTGCCAATAGACTTTCTTCCTTGTGGTAGTGATACCAGCTCCCATGTCTTATTCTTATGCAGAGCTTCAATTTTTTCTTGTATTGGTGCCATCCACTGAGATGCATATGAACTATTCATTGCTTCTTGAAGAGTTGATGGCTCTCCATTCTCAGTTAAAAGACAGTATGCAATATTGCTCTCCATAATATAATCTGAGTACCAGCTCGGTGCTCTTCTTATGCGAGTTGATCTCTGAGTATCTGAAACATCATATTCGATTGATTCTTGCTCCTCGTGATCTGGTGCGGCTTTAGAAGAATTATTTTGATCAAATTCCTTTTCCACCTGTACTGTTGTAGTCTTTGAATTCTCTTTTGAAGTGCTAACGTATTCTGTTTGCTCTTGATCATTATCTTCCAAGAAAATAACATCTCTGCTAATAACAATTTTGTAGGCAGTGGGATCCCACAGACGATACCCCTATACTCCTTCAGCATATCCCAAGAAAATACATTTTCTAGATTTTGGATCTAACTTTGTAGTTTCTTGGGCATTGAATATCACATAGGCAGGACTTCCAAATATGCAAGTTGGAATAATCCACTAGTTTACCAATCCACATCTCCATCGGTGTCTTCAACTCAATTGTAGTTGATCGAGCTCGATTCACCATATAATAGGTGGTATTGACTGCTTCTGCCCAAAATTTCTTATCTAAGCTTGTAGTTCTCAACATCGCTCTTGTTCTTTCCAACAGAGTTTTATGTATCCACTCTACTACTCTATTTTGTTGAGAAGTGTATGCCATCGTGAACTACCTTTTGATGCCTTCTTGCTTGCAGAGTTCATCAAATTCTTTACCAATATATCCGCCTCCATTATTTGAGCGCAAACACTTGATCTTCTTACCAGATTCAAGTTCTACCCGCGCTTTGTAAAATTTGAAAAATTGAAAACACATCTGCCTTCCTCTTGATAGGAAACACCCAACATCTCCTCGAATAATCATCAATGAACAATACAAAGAAATTTGCTCCTCCTAGGGATGTAACTGGTGCTTACCATATATCAGAGTGAATCAATTCTAGAATTTCTTTGCTTCTGAACTTTGATGTGTTGAACTTCAATCGATGTTGCTTACTCACAATGCAATGCTCACAGAAGGGTAGTGATATCTTTGTGAGACTTAGAAGTAGATTTTTCTCTGCAAGTATCTTCATTCCTTGTTCTGACATATGTCTAAGCTTTTTATGCCATTTCATTGCAAATTTGTCATTTGGACTAGTCACCGCAACGGATGCCTCTCCTTCTTACAAAGTTACTCCCTTTAGCATGTACAGATTTGCAGCAATCTTCTCTCTTTTCATAAATATTAGCGCTCCTTTAATCACTTTCATGATCTTGTTTTGAATCTCAAATCTGAAACCAAGATCATCCAGTTGTCCTACAGATAACAAATTCTTCTTCAGGCCCTCCATGTGTAGCACTTTTTCAATAGTCTGAGTTGTCCCATCATATATCTTTAACTTGATGATGCCAATACCAACGATCTTCAGAGCTTGAACATTACAGCTGTACGCAGATCCCCCAAAGACATATTCATACTGATGGAACCATTCTCTTTGAAAGGTCATATGAAAAGTAGTTGTTGAATTGAGCAGCCATATATCAACAAATTTTATCTTACCTCTAATAGTTGTTGCCGCTTCACAGATCATTGTACCTCTATCATCTGAAGTATTTACTGCATTTCCTTGAGATCTAATACCACTTGTTAGGAATAATTAGGACTTGAATAAAGCTGGGTCGTAGCTAAAATGAAATTGAAAATATTGAAGATAAAATAGACACATAGATTTTATATAGGAAACCTCTAAATTAGGGTAAAAGGCACGGGCAATGATAGACGAATTTTATTATAGGAAAAATAGAGGATTACAAACTAGACTCACAAAATATACAAAATATTTTGTCTCACTTTTTTTTTCTCTCTTTTCTCCCTCACTCTCATTTCTTTTCTCGACTAATGAGATGATTTGCTCTCTTCATCTCCTGACGTGTGAGATGACTGGCCATTTGGCCATAGGCAGGAGACGTGTGAGATGGCTGGCCATTTGGACTATCCTTGACTTTTATTTATTTATTTCAACTTTGGTAGGCAGTTAGAAAGACTACGCAATGAATGGAATGATAGGCACGCAAAAGTGTGTGCTCACGCTTTTCATATATATTAGTTGTTAATAACAGAATTCCTTATATGACAAATGCGGAAAGTGGCTTAGTCCTACACGTGTATTGTAATGGTACAGTATGTACGGAAAGAATAATACAAAGTAAAGGAATTAATTCTATGTTCTAACATTCCCCCTCAAACGATAGGGTGCAGAAGTCAGTCCGAGTTTGTTGCAGTTTTGAACGAACAAAGAATGAGTTAGTGCCTTGGTGAAGCAATTTGCTATTTGATAAGATGAAGGTATATAGTGAACATTGATGAAACCTGAAAGTATGAGATCATGAATAAAATGGATGTCGATCTCTATATGTTTACTACGTGCATGGTAAACTAGATTGGAGGCAAGGGCACTAGCACTTAGATTGTCACACCATATGATAGACGATTGTTGTGTTCAGATAGTAATGAATATGTCCACTTAACTTCAATTGCACCATCTGATAGAGCTCGATATTCAGACTCCGTGCTTGAGGGGGAAACAACTCTTTGTTTATGAGAGCTCCAAGAAACCAACATATTACCAAGATATACACAAACACCAGCCATAGATTTTCGATCATCGATGTCTGTGGCCCAATCTGCATCAGTAAATGTAGTCACCTGAAGAGATTTGAATGGCTTAATATGTAGACCCAGATGACAAGTACCTTTAAGATATCTGAGAATATGTTTTACTCCTTGAAAAGTGAGTGTCAGTGGGCTGAGACAGAAACCGGCTAAATTTATTCACTGAGTAAGCTAGATTAGGTCTGGTAGTGGTGAGATACTGAAGAGATCCAATAGCTTGACTGTAGAGAGACAGATCTTGCATGGGTGTTCCATCATTTTTTGTAAATTGACGTCCAATGACCATTGGAGTTGGTACTGGTGCACAGTTTATCATGTTAAATTTTTTCCAGATATCGAAGGTATAATTAGCTTGACTCAAATGAATGCCTATATTGTCTCTACAGATTTCTATCCCAAGAAAATAGTATATGGGGCCAAGATCCTTAAGGGAAAATAAATTGTTCAAATTCAGAACTAGAGACTTTAGGTGGTTAGGATCATTACTGGTGATTAGTATATCATCAACGTATATGAGAATAAAAACTGTGAGCTTTGTCGTTCGTAGGAAGAAAAGTGAAACATCACTTTTAGCATTTTGAAATCCCAAGCTCAATAATGTCAGGTGTAGTCGATTGAACTAAGTACGAGGTGCTTGCTTGAGTCCGTAAATCGCTTTTATCAGTTTACACACATGATTTGGACGTCGACAATCACAAAAGCCTTCTGGTTGGCATATGTAAACATTTTTTTAAAGAAAACCATTAAGGAATGCATTATTAACATCCAACTGTCGAATTTCCCAGCCGTAGGTGACAACAATGGTGAGAACAATGCGGATTGTTGTTGATTTTACTATAGGGCTGAATGTTTCTCCTTAATCAATTCCTGTTGTCTGCTAAAATCCTTTTGTGACAAGCCTAGCTTTGCGTTTGAGAATGGAGTCATCTGGTTTAAGTTTGTTTTTGAAAACTCATTTGTAGTCAACCAACTTCTGTGTATCGGTGTAGGGAACTAGGATCCATTTCTTGTTTCACTGAAGGGCAGTGAATTCATCATTCATGGCTTGTTTCGAGTGTAATGAGGCTAGGGCATCTATGACATTTCAAGGTTCTGTGAACCGAGCGAAATGGACAGATTTTTCTGAGTGAAGTAACCCAACAAATGGATGTTTGGGATTGTATATACCATCTTTTGCTCATGTAGTCATTGGATGTATGTTTGTTTGGATTGGTCATGTTTCCGGTTCACTTCTGCTTTGCCCACTCAAGCTCAATCCATCTATTGAAGAAGACTCGTGACCTGATAAATGAGGCTCAAGTGAGGAGATTGTAGCTATTGGAGAATTACTCATTGAGCCAACTTGTTCTTGTTGTTGTTTAGAGATTTTGTAATATTGTTGCTCTAGAGATTACGGGCGTTTTCTCTATTTGGAGTAATAATCAAAGGCATAGTGTATTCATTCTCAGTAGATATCATTCGTAGATTTAGGAATCATGTAGTGCATGGAAAAAGTGAAGCATCGAACACAACATGTCGTGAGATGTATATTTTTCCTGAGGAGCTGAGACACTTGGATCCTTTGTGTTGAGGAGCAGGTCCAAGATAAATGCATTTCTGACTATGAAATTGGAACTTATGCTCATTGTATGGTTTTAGACAAGGATAACATACACATCTAAAAGGTTGTAGGGTTTTATAATCAGGTTTTGTGCCATAGAGCTGAAACATAGGAGTTAATCCTTCAAGTGTAGGTGTTGGTAACCGGTTGATGAGATAAACAATCATTTGAAAAGCATCTACCTAGTATGTGAGGGGTAACTGTGCTTGAGCCAGTAATGTTAAACCCATCTCAACAACAGGTCGATGTTTTCATTATGCTCTCCCATTCTATGCAGAAGTATAAGGGCAAGTGAACCTCATTTCAATTCCTGATGCTTGTATAATACTCACAAAGGGTCTGTATTCAATTCCATTGTCACATTGTATTGTTTTGATTTTTGTGTTAAAGTGGTTTCCAACTTGTACCCGAAACAAGTTTAACCCATTCACAGCTTCACCTTTGTGTTTCAGAGGATATAGCCAGGTATATCTACTATTGAACTGGTGATGGTCCCCAAAGATCTGTATGAACTGACTCCAAAAGAAAATAAGCATGAGACACAGATTTGGAAAACGGTAACTGTTTTGAGTTGCCATATTGACATGCTTCACAAATAAAATTCAGATGTTGAATGATCACATTGCATTTATTCAATATTTTCTTTAGAACTCTGTCACTGGGATGTCCTAGCTTGTAGTGGCATTTTAAGAATTCTTTCCCTTTCTGTGTAAGTGACGCCTTGTTGCTTTGAGCCACCAAAACACGTTCAGACATCTGATACATTCCTTGGTTTGCTATCCCGTGCACCATAGGACGACCTATCTTCTTGTCCTTCACAACACAACCGTCATTAATAAAATGAACATCTATTGGATTGTCCTTGGTGTGTTTATTGACACTCATAAGATTTTTAGTTACAGAAGGGACTTAGCAGTACATCTTTAAGATGGAGTCAGGAGTTAGATACAAATAGAGATGTAGAATCTATTCTAACTACATAAGATGGTTCTCCAGTGCAAGTATAGAGATGAGTCTTACCTACATAATTGACATTCTCCAATTGATCAGCATATGGAGTCACATGATAGTTTACTCCATTTCTTATGTACCATGATGGATCAGAGATTGTCTGTGGATGAGCATAGTATTTTTTTAATGAGTCAGCATAGAAAGCTTGTGGAGTATAGTGGTTTCCAAAACCACGACCAAAGTTAGATGGAGGTTGAAAATTTCTATCAAAAAGATGGTAGCAGTTTACTATCACATATCCTTGTTCCAACTGATATTATGTAACTTTTAGATTTTTTTGCCATATTTTGTATTACTACGCTAGGCTCTTTTAGTTGGAAAGCAGCTGGTTTTTATTTTTTTTTGGTGATATTGCGTCTCGTTTCTTGTTGTACTTCTCATATTTACTATCACATATCCTGGTTTCTCACATAGGTGACAGTATAGTCGGTTTCCATTGTTGAAACCTCCTCGGTTTCCTCGGCCTCAATGTCCTCGAGAACCACCATGTGATCCTCTCCAGGAACCTTGCTTGATGGTATTATTTAAGGTTTGGTTATTAATGTCATCACATTGAGCAACATTCGCAGTGGGTTGAACAGATAGAATCGAGAAATGGTTGAGTTGCTCTAAACGACTCTCGAAGGCAAGGAGAGCAGATTGTGCTTCAATCTAAGTAAGGTTAGGTTGATCAACCAACTTTATTACAATAGCATTATGAGCTGATCTGCAACACTTTTCATTTTATTGATATACTCTCCATCTTCATTAAGTTTTTACGTGTTTGATGAAGCTCCAACTTGAACACCATAACACGTGATTTCATTGACACACAGGTGAGATCACGAGCACCATCCCAAAGATCACGAGCTGTGTGGCAGTGTAGCAGTTGAGTTTCAACTTCTTAGGTTATTGTATTGCGTAACCAACCAACTAGAAGTCAGTCTACAGCATACCATTCTTCAAATAGTGGATTTGGAGTCATTTCTGCTCCTTCAAAGATATATCGAGAGGGCATCAAAGTTGAGCCATTGATATGTGACTCAAGCAGGTTTCCTTCGATAAGTGGTAGTACAACTGATTCCCACACGAGATAGTTTCCTTTATCCAGCTTGATAGAGGTTGTATGGTTGGAAGAATTAAACAGAGAATATGTTTTGAAGGTGTGGCTTTGATACCAAATGATACGAGCTGAGGCCCGGATGCCGCCAGCCCAAGGTGACAATAAGCCCAAGCCCTGACTTCGCCTTAAAAGGATCCCTGTAAGGGAAGGTTTGACCCTGACTTATATATCACCCCAGGACCTCTCTTCCAACCGATGTGGGATTCGCATCAGTGTGGGTAGATGGTATAGAAGTAGCAAAAGATGTGGAAGACGCTACTGGAGAGGAAGCCATTTGAAGAATAAAAAGCTCCAATATCAAGCTAGAAAGACTATACAATGAATGGAATGATAGGCACACAGAAATGTGCTCACGCTTTTCATATATATTAGTTGTGAATAACATAATTCGTTACACGACAGTGAGGGAGAGTGGCTTAGCCCTACACGTGTATTGTAATGGCACAGTATGTACAGAAAGAATAATATAAAGTAAAGGAATTAATTTTGTGCTCTAACATAAGCATTTTTGGTGCCTGCTATTTTTGACATTTTGTAGAAAAGAAATTGGTTCCATACGCGCAAACTTGTAGTTTTATACTAGATGCTTATGTAACGCTACAGTATTGAGGCGGACCTAAAGATTTTTCAGTTTTTGCCAAGTTCCCAAATTGTTTCACTCCATGACTTGCGTCCCTGTAAAGACAAAAAGTATTATGACGAATTGAGAAAGCAAACAGTGGGATTATGACGAATAAAATATGGGGAAGAACACTATTAGCACGTGCCAAAGAAAAACGCAAGTTGGTGTTGGATTGAGAGACTATAGTACATAAGAAATGCATGACATGAAAAACGTACAAGGCAGAGGCAACTCCAATTCGAAACCTCCCCGGACCCTCAAAACCTGCCCCTAATTCCCGACCTTTTTGTTTCGGGTTTTTGCCTTTAGTTGTACCCCACACCCTCCACATTCCACCAACATGTGTCACTTTTCCTTTTTCTCCTATTATCTTTGTCAATTCACTAAAAGTACCTAACACTATAACACCTCTTCTAAACATTGCAATAAGATCACATATCAACCTTACCATAAGCTCTCTCTTTTATACCAAACCCTTTGGCTGTGTCCAATATCAGAACAAACTTTCAGTTAAATCCAAGATTGCTAGAAGTGTATTGATGGAGAGCACGGATTCGTCCTCCGGCTCGCCACACCCGCAGTTGCCACCCGGATTCCGGTTCCACCCAACCGATGAAGAGCTGCTGGTCCATTACCTGAAGAAGAAGGCTGCATCAGCTCCTCTTCCAGTTACAATCATCGCTGAAGTTGATTTATACAAGTACGATCCATGGGAGCTACCAAGTAAGTAACCAAAATCGTAGCTTTAGTCAAATTTTTGTATTAAATAATTAGCAGGATCATAAGGGCATACTCATAACAGTCCTAATTAAAAGTTTTAATTCTGGTACCGATATGAATTTTATGGATAGGGAGTTTGACTAACTATGTAGGTAAGGCGAGTTTTGGAGAGCAAGAATGGTACTTTTTCAGTCCTAGAGATAGGAAATACCCCAACGGAGCAAGGCCAAATCGAGCTGCAACTTCAGGGTATTGGAAAGCTACTGGTACCGATAGGCCTATATTAGCTTCGAATGGAGGTCAAAAGGTCGGTGTTAAAAAGGCACTGGTTTTCTATGGTGGCAAGCCGCCCAAAGGAATTAAAACCAATTGGATTATGCATGAATATAGACTGGTTGATAACAACAATTCAAATTCAAAGCCGACTGATTCAGCTAACAGGAAAGGCTCTTTAAGGGTACGCATGTTTAATTTATGTATTACCATCTCGTAAATGTTTGCTGGTTGTCATAATTGTATGGTTGTGATATGGGGTGGTTCTTGTTTCTCTTTTACAGCTTGACGATTGGGTTCTCTGCCGAATTTACGAGAAGAACAACTCGCAAAGACGGGTAGATAGGGAAATGGAGAACTCAGTGGAGGCAATGCACCAGAGGCAAAATCCAAGAATCCCTGCAACTTATTGTTCAGTGCTTCAGAACGAAGAGAATTACTTCCTTCAAAATGATTCCATTTCTCAATTACCCTCCTCAAGCTCAAAGCCTAACCTATCAGTGGCCTCAATCTCTACCACAACAAACCTGCCGTCGAAGCCCACGCAGCTTCCATCTCATCAGTACTGGAACGGAGCTTCAGGATCATCATTTGGAGCATCTTCAAGGAAGCGTTTTCATACTCATCTTAATACCTATGGCACTGTGGAAAACACTTCCTTTGTTTCTTTGCTTAATCAACTCCCACACGGTACAACAGTACCATTCCATCCAAATGCACTTCTTGGCGATGGAGTTTTGAGACAACTTCAATTTCCCAGTATAAATTGGGACTCGTGATTTTGTTAATACTAGGTACCAATAGCATATATATACATCTTTGTTATGTATTGCAAGCAGCTAAATGATTAAGAAACTCCTCAAGGTCGCATTCTTCCAAGTTCTTTACGTATCGGTTAGAAAGAAGTTTGAATCATTAAAAAAGAAAAAAAAAAAGTGGAATCGTTACCATTAGAAGAGACTGAATTTCGTGGACTGTACGTAAACTTGTATATATATATATATATATATATATATATATATCTATATATATTTTTTTTTATATATAATATATATTCTCTGTCAAAT
>JANIPN010000218.1:15017052-15029868 GCA_027478595.1 Erythroxylum anguifugum
TTAATTTTATAACTCTAATGGTATTTTTATTTATGGTATTATATTACCCATCTATTCTTAATTATTAGGAATTCTGTGAAAAGTTTTAGAAGTTAGAACTTGCAGCGAGCAAAGGTGGAAAAAACTTCAGGTGAATGAGAAAAAAAATTGTTACGTAGATTATTTATCTCCTTTATTGTGAGTTTTAAGATTTTTTAAAATATTATTTTTATGATAAAAGATAAATAATTTTTAATATATTACTAATACTATAATAATGCTATCATTATTTACAAGTGTAACTTATAAGTTTAAAACAAAATAGATAAGTGTTATTATGTATAATAATCCATTCCTATTGTGCAGTAAACTAAGCAATAATTGTAAATTGATGGCAAAATAGTCATTGTCAAACAGTTGAATTAGCTGTTTGGTTCAAAAGCTGCCCTTCTAGAGCTTTTCAAAAAATTGTTGGTTAGGTTTATAACCAACTAATAAAATAATTTTTTAATATAATCAAACCTCTAAAAATGGGTCAATAACAGCAGATAAGCTTGTTAAGTTGCATAAGAACAGTAAGTATCTTTATTTTGTATATATCTCTATAATTGCATGGGATCTTTATTTGATTTAATCTTTGTTTATAGTTATACGTACACCTGAATGGTTGACTGATTCTTCCTTATCCCCTGCACTCTACGTACAGCTGGAAAGCTTCAATTTTCAAAATAATTAATACAAACATTTATTAATAAATGGTAAAATCAAAGAATGCATACCTATTCCAATTCGTTTGGAATATGGTGATGAAATATTCTTCTGTATACGAATACGATCCAAATATACACACTCCGCGTGCCTCATTTTTGTCCTTACTAGTCATGAACAAATATGCACGTGCCTTCAGGTAAAAAATTATTATCCTCCGCCGGCGACTCACGTTCTCTACCCATCTCGTGATGAAAACGACGATGCAGAAGAAGTTGACGAAACACTCCCTGCACCCCCCGTGGCGTTAAGCAAATCAGATAAGTAATTTTGTAAATCCTCCGGGGCATATCGGACAATTAAATCACTCCCCATCTCTCTCCTTAACACCAATCGGTACTTCTCATAAAATTCCCGGTACACCGGAACAATCTTTCTGGCCACCGAAATCTTGATTTCGTCTCGAAGCTTCGAGTCTTTAACAACCCACGAACTCTGCTTTTTGTATGCCTCTTCAAAAGCGGTGTTGAATCTGATGAAACTGCCTTTAGCTTCGTTCACCGGAATCGCCGCGGCCGCATTCTGCGGAAGCGCCGCCATAACTCGGCTCCATCCCATGCGTTCGTAGTTCGCTGCGTACCGTCTCACCTTCGCGATGTGTTTGGTCACCCACTCATCGCCGAGAAGAAATTTTAAGCTCGACGTGAGCACCTTGTTAACAACATACTGTAGATTGTTGGCGAGAAACAGATACGAGAGAGCCACGTCGTTGTAAAGCTGCGCTTTGCCGTCGAGCTTACAGAGGAGAACGAGGATAAGCCAAGCGAATCTCGCGGAGAACGCCGACATGACGTTATCGTCGCTCTCGGGACTTCCGAAATACGAATCTGGTAACGGAGACGGCACATTTAACGGCCAGTCGGCGACGATGTCCGTTAGCGGCCCGTTGTAGTCGGCGAGAAAAGCAGTGTAGTTCATTACGTAGCGAGTGAGTGGGTGGATTCCGCCGCCGGGAACCGATTTCGAGTTGTCTTTGGAAATTGCTGTCTCGAAGTCCGTAAGCATTATACGGACGGCCTCTCCGAGTTTAACCAGGGAATTGCCTACCTGTGTTCGGATAGCAGAGCTTGACTGGAAGCTGAAGATGGCCTCTATCTCAGGCCGGAGGTCGGAGATGGTCTCGTAGAGGTCGAGAGTTCTGAACATTTTCTCGGGGGCTTTTTTGCTCTTGGAGACATTTTCCGGGAATCCAAATAGCGTTGAGGCGGCTTCTCTAGTGATGTCCATAAAGCAGGATTCTGTGATGGAGAGAGAAGCGGAGAAGACGTGGTCGCAAAGAATTCTCTCTCCGTAAAACAGCGTCTTGACGGCCATCTTCACGGCGTTAAGCCACTGCTTGATTTTCAACTCAAGAGCTTCCCACTCCATCTTTTGAATCTGCGAGAGAGTGAGTCTCTCGACACCAAGACGGTACACGGCTTCATCCACTATAGACTTTCGAATTGTCTTATATATCTTGACACACTCAATCCCATAACCCGACCCAATCATGCAATCAGCGATGGACTTCAAATCCGACATCGCCACCGTGGAAGCTCTCTCCACTTCCGACACCTCGTCTCCCAGTCTGGTGGAGGAAGAATCATCCTCGGACTCCTCTTCAAAATCAGACACGCTTGACCTCGACTCCCTCGAAGAGCGGCTAGAAACGGACTCGGGGTCGAGATGCTGCCTGCTGGACTTGAGGATCCGGTAAAACTCCTTCTCCAATCTCTTCATAGCAGTTTGCATGAGTCTCTGTCCTTGCACAAGCTTCTCCGAGGTGGGGTTCTCGGAGATGTAGTACTTCATAACAGACTGCAGTTGATTAATAGAGTTCAGGTACTGTTTAGACTCGGGACGGTTCTGGGCGGAGAAAAGAGAGGATATATTACAATAACTAGATGACTCTGACGAGTCCCATTTCGAAATGAGAAATTGGGCAGTCTCCAATTTCTCGTCCATTAATGTTTCGGAGAAGGTGTGGCGGGGCGGCGGGGATGGCGGAGGAGAGGTTGCTGGGGATTGCTTAAAGAAAATGGTTCTCATTCCCTTATTCGGCATATGTAAACAGACAGTGTTAAGGGCAGACAGTTGAAGATGGATGTTATATTTATAGGTATGCTGTATGATGTATGACGTATGATGTATCCAACCAACCAAATAACCAAAAGCGTTACTTTACAAGGTTGAAGTAAGAGCACAACCAACAACTTGAAGAGAAGTTTTAGAGAGTGGAAACGTTGGTGGCTGGAATTCTGCAAGTTGGCGAGAGAGGGCTGAGGGGTATTAATAGAGTTGGGTAATGTTTGGTTTTTGACTTTGTGTAGGAAGGTCCACGCGTTTGCTTTGCTACGTTCGGTTTTTGGGTGCTTTGGTTGGGTTGAAACTAAGGGAAGTGGAGAAACCGAGAAAGTTCACTCTGAAGTTGCCGTCCAAATACTCCAAACCAAGGCTTAGGCTCCTCGTTTTGTTCATTGAACCGAAAGATGTCAAGCAAGTTCTCTTTTCGTCACTTGTTTTTTTGGTTGTATAATCGATATTGTCGTTTTACGTAACGTATACCGCTCATGTTCTTCATTATGTGCGTAAGTTTTCTTTATTATTTTGGAAATGGATAAACTCGTATTTAATAATATTTTAATAAATTATAAATCAATATCCACTTTATTGTGCCGGTTCTTCCAGTTGCATATCAGCATATGCTAGTGATCAATTTCCAGATATCACCTGCCGATTAACTACAAATTGTAGAAATATTCATTTATCCCGACATTTCCCGTACTAATTCAAAGTTTGTAACATAATCAAACCTTGAAGTCCAAGGTTAAATTTGTGCATCGAGAAAAGAATTATAGCAACTTTTCCAGTTTATCCGTTTATGACTAATTGGAAACTTCGGCTTGTAATTTTGCTCGGCTTGTAATTTTGACTTGCAATCCAAGTCAATCTATTTTAGCTTGTCGGTCTTCACTTAAACATTAACCCAATTTTCGTAAGATTTTAAGGCAGAGTCAGCGTTGAAACTAACTGCTCAATTACAGTAAACATTGTCGTCCACCTCAAAGCCAACCCATTTCAAACTTCTCCTTGGGCGAAACTACCTTTTTGGAATTACTTTTGCAGTTTTCTAGAAGTTAGCGTGCTTCCAAAAAAAAAAGTGAAAACAATATATTTGGATAATTACACACTTCATCAAATTAATTATTAATATTTTAATAGTGACAGCGATGAAAATGCTATATTAGAGGTGCAAGTTTACAAGAAAATAAAAGGTCAAAATTGTAGTAGTAAAAGACAAGTCAGCAATGACTAATAAAAGACAAGTTAAGGATGACTATCGTTGATAATAAGTTAAGGAGATAAGGTTTAAATAATTCAAACGTGTTGAGAAGAGATATCCTAACGCTTTAATAAGAATATACGAAAAGATTGAATTTAGAAATTATAAAAAAAAGAAGAAGAAGACTTGAGAAAATTTATAAGAAGGTGGTTAGATATGATATGTTCATACTAAAACTTACCATTAATAAAAACTTTGGTAAAGTAAAATTCGGGTAGAAATTAGAAAAACTTATATAAAAAAGTCATTCTCTTTTTACAAGATTTAGGTAAATAATTTTACATAGAAAAGTTATTCTTTTCTTATAAAAACCTTTTTTCGTAAATTTTTTGAACGTTTTCTTTTGTCATTTTGTTTCTTGTCTTTTGTATTTATCTTAAAAAATTTATTTGTAGTACTTGTCTCATTAAATATTTTATTTATTTTATTTTATTTTTAATTGCGAGTTGTTTTACTTATTTTCTTTCTTTCTTATTTATTTATTTATAAATTTAATTTAATTTTTATCTTTATTTTTTTACTTCACTTTATTTTTTATTTTTTATTTTGAAAAAGAAGGTAATATGTTATTTGTTTATTTATGTAGTTTTACGGCCGGCTTGAATTGATTGGTGATTGTTGACTTGTAAATAAGTGTAGGCCCATGCCCAATCTGTTGGATGACATGGAAAGCTGGGATTGCGACATATATATATATATTTTTTTTGACGAAATATTTTGTTTCTTATTATGAAAAGCTTAACGGCTTGTAAAAGTCGCATCGCAAGCCCACCAAGTTGTCCTTATTATATTATATGTACTAAGACTAATCCAATTTTGACTCAAAGAGGTTGATTATTGACTACTACATCATCCTTTGCAAAAACTGATTAGTCAAATGGAACGGAAGATTCATAACATACGAGCACGTGACAAATTTAAATAGAATTATTGCGTAGAGTTAATTAGTTATTTGAATTCGTCCTAAAAATATATGAAAATATAAGTTATTTGAGAGAATAAGTAAATCGCGTGATTGTCTTTTAGTTTTATGATCCTAAAAACTACCAACTATTGCATGTAATGTAGCTGACCAAGGTCATGGAAGCGGAAGCATCGACTCAAGTTTGATTTTCTCCTTTCTATTGGTTTTCAATTTCGCATGCATGTATTTTTGTTTTCACTAATTGCAATTTCTACTATTCTTTCTTTGATATTATAGTACATGCTATTACGAAGGATGCTTAATTGTGGACAAAAATAAGAAATTCATTGATAATATTAAAAAATATTTTTAATTATAAATAAATTTTTAAAAAACTTTTCCAATAAGTATCCTTACCGATTCTTTCAAAATAAATATATTTGCTTTCATTTAGTTTTTGCCTAAATCCAATTCATGCCTTACATTTCACCTAGGCTAAAACACGCCAACTGCCTTCTATGTTTACGCTGTACAGATTATGGGAAGGCTAGTCTAATCTTTTCCTTTTTAAGGAAAATGTAAATTCTGCTTTGTTTAGATGAAACAAACCATACGCTTTTCATGAAACGATGTGCTATGTATTTCCTAAATCTCAAATCGAACCCAATCTCACCAACAAAACCGCGTAATGCATTAATGCGTTTCCAGAAATCTTATTTATGTCCAAAGATGTTTGGGGCCAAAAGAAGGGAATATATCAGCTCGTCTTCCCTTTCAGACAGACAAATCAAAACACGAATGCAGCAGTTGAAATATAAGCTTCAATGCTTACCTCTGAGCTTTTCCTGAAATTCGAAGATTCTTCCAAGTGTGAAATCAATTAATGGATAACATATTATATATTTTATACCTTAAATTGTCACTACATTGTACTGTATCTAACATATTTAAATACAAAAAATACTCATGCCCACTTGCTGAGACATTTCGAGAATGCCGGCGAATTTTTGACATCCACTAAAGGGTAGGAGTTCTTTCTCTTTTTATTTTTTAAAAAAGTAAACGCGTGGCTCCGATTGTTTTGGCTGTTAGTAATAGAAACGTTGAGAACTGAAACCTAGTACGACACCAACTTCAACCTCTTCCCTTTTGTATGTGGGGATTCTTTAAACTTTTTTGAGTATGGCAATCTTGTTATGTCGTGCTTCTGGATATGGCTAGCTGGCTACCTCTATGAAGTGAGTTTTACTGTTAAAGCAGTTGCATATATAAACCATGCATGGACAATTAACTGCCAACTGTTTCTAAAAAATAAACGTTGGGTGTCAGGCTCAGAAACAGGGACAAGGGAATAAGGAAGTAAGAGCCTATGTGCTTTGCCTTTGAACAAGTCAATGTTACCTGCTTTCGTCTTACCTGGTTATAGTTCTCAGACGATTTTATGGACTTACATGTTACCTACCTCAGTGCATTCATTATAATAAATGACTGACATATATATATATATTAGCAGTTAAAGGCTAATTTCAAAACATTGGACTATATACGTGTGACAATCATCATTTAACATTAAACTATCACCTTGAGAATATCAAATACTCTTTAAGAATATCAAGTTCAACTCGAGATAAAAGCCCAACACAATTTCAGTATAATTAAAAATAGCATATTATCTTTTACATTAAAGGGACAAGAGTGTGTCCAATTTCAAAGATAAGAGTCTGTTACTACGCGTGAGGCATTGTGAGAAACACGTTCCAGTAGATCGAAGAATCTGAACATATGACTTTTGTTGTTCGACCCTCGTCAAGAAAATATGCACGAAAGCAACATTTGGCAATTGTAGTACATCACAAAACTAATTACTAATGTGACGTGGTACTGGGACCAACATCAAGTCGGGTGATTATTACTCCCCCACCCCATCTTACAAATGGTAAGAGGAGAAAATATGGGAGGTTGAGCCGTTGAGATATAGCTTAGTGTCTATCATCTCTTTAACATATCTCTCGCGGATATGTTTTGGTCTGTATGTTCGCATTCTTGAAAACGACTTGCCGTGTTGTCTCTATCATTATCACCGTTGTCAACACAGGAGCTTTCCTTTAAGATCAGGCATCAAAGATCAAATTCACCGTGTGAAAAGACCAGAGCGTGTGTAAGTGAAGTGAAATCAACGCTAATGAAGAAGTCTGTGCTTTTACTTGTCTGGTTTCAGACATACGCGCACCAAGGCTACTTGTTATGGAACTCTGATTGGTAATTACTGATAACCACCACTAAGGTTTACAAAATTTGCTTTTCTATACAATTTTTAAAGATGGAGTTTCTTTAAAAATTTGCAAATTGAGGAAGTGAATAAATTGAATTTTACGAAATGGTCCCAAATACTCTTAAGAATACAAAGTTAAACCCCGTATATATAAATGCTACCCAAGAAGTCATCTCAATTACAGTATGAAAAAGAACATAATCATCTGTGACATTAAATGGAAGGAGCATGGGAACGCAAACACACAAGTCTCCAAACAACCAACGAAAGCCATCCTTTCGTGTTAACGTTTGACAAGATTCTGTCGTTAGCTTTGATTGTTACCTTACAGCACTAGATTAAACTTTTTTCCAATCTTTGATGCAAAGAAATTTGATTTGTAAGAAGAATGCTACTGAGTGGCGATGTGGGCTTGCTATTCTTGTTCACTCCACTTCTCGCTCGATTTTGTTTCCACAGTTATCAACCAGTCTGAGGCTTCAGTAGGCCTTTTCTTTAGGCTTCTTTCCTTCTACAAACATCAGCCCAATGTTTACTTTTTTTTTATATATATATCTTTAGCCCAAATGCAATGTACAAAGAAAATACATCAAATGGAGTTTTTTGAGAAAGAGTAAAAGGAATTATTTGATTTTAATATTAGATCCATTTTCTACAATAAATTTAATATTTCTTTATGAAATGTGTAGCTGTATTTGTCAAAGTTACAAGTGACGAAGCATCAAAACACATAAATCATATTGAAAACCACCAAGAATTTATATCTATAGCTGCTATAACTATTTCAAATAAATTTTAGAGTTCTATTACGAATAAACTTTACATTTCAAAGTTCTATTTTGAATAAACTTTATATTTTCGAATTTTATTTCAAGTAAATTTCATGTTAGCGTATTATTTTTTATTACAAATAGCTATACAATGGTACAACTTGTTAACTTCCATTATTTTTCATTATTTTATCAATAAATTTGATTTCTTCTATTTTTAAATATTGAATTAAATTTGGTGTATTTTTTAATTATTATATTAAAATAGACTACTTTTGTACTACATCAGGCAGTATCTAAGCTTTGGAAACTCGAGATTTGTTCTTTTGACAATAGCCAACAATACCACGAATAAAGTTTATAGGCTAACAAAAATTTTGGGAGTAATTGAAGAAAATAAGGAGCTAATTCGTAATATAATTGACAACTAGCAAAGATAAATGATCAATTGCAAGTGTTGTTGTGAGGAGATAATAATAGGAGAATTGAAAATCAAGTTGATAGGGAAGATTTCCCTACAAGATGTACTCGAATTCGAAATCCTGCACCATGGGATTATAACAATAGTTCTAGTGATGAGGAAATTCGTTTTTCATTTTTTTTTGTGTATTTGATTATGTAAAAATGGTATACATAAAGCTAACTATGAAAAATGGGCCAAAAAGAGCAAAAAACAAGTCCCGGGGTTGCTGAAAATCGCCCTCCCTAATGGAGGGCGATGCACCGTCTGTTGCATACACCGTACGCACTCGATGGTGCTACATTACTGGGGGGAGATGCGATACGGATGGTGCGTGCGTTGCAGGCGTCAATCGAGTGCCGCCAATTGGCTCCACGCACGTTGCGTTGCACACGCCTCATGCGTTGTACTCTCCTACCAGCACGGAACAGCTAGTGTGTGCGACACACGTACCTGTATTGATTCCGACACGTGGAAGGTAGGGATTTAGACATGTGCCGGCGTGCGTAATGCACGCGCACTACAAGAAACGTGCGTGTGAGCATGGGGGACACGTTTGTACTTTAATCGCTTTTATGTGGGGTCTAATTACATATATTATGTATTCAGTCCCAAGATGTTTCATAATATGTGTGATCAGATTCTCAATATAGTTACTGTGTTAATGTTTTAAGTATCATTGTTATCCTGCATTTATACTGATCTTTACATTGTCTTTTCTATTTTACAGTCACATTTCATGTAAATAACAATGTTGTCACAATTGAGACCTTAAATGATTTCAATTTCAAGAAGTGAAAGAAGGATGTGGAGTTTGCACTGGAGATGGCTAACGTCGGTATAATGATACACATCGAGAGACCTTCTCCACTTACAGATATTAGCTCAGAAGCTGATAAAGCAGCTAGGACAGTCTGGGAGCGGTCAAATAGGATGTGCTATTTAACCATCAAGGGGTCGATCGCAGATCATCTACTGAGTGAATTACCGTATATGACCATAGCAAAGGAGTTTATGGATGACATTTCCTAGAGATAAAAGGTGTCTTCTCATGCGGAGCAGAGCCCCTTGATTAAGGAGCTATTCTCCATAAAGTACACATGAGAAGGAGGCGTTCGAGACTACATTATCAAGATTGACCTTCAGACTAGGCTGAAGGCGCTTGATGTACCAAAACCTGATAATCTCATAGTGCATCAAGCACTAAATACTCTTCCTCAAGAGTTTGAGATGTTTGTTACTTCTTACATCTCTCAAGATGAGGCCTGGGACATTAATGCTTTGATTTCCAAGTGTGCTGCAATGGAGGAAAAGATTAATAGTTCTCTTCATATAGCTATGTTTACAGCTGCCAAAGGTAAGGGGAAGGCTAAGCCCCAGCAGCCTAAGGGTAAGGGTAAGAAACCCAAGCCTTCTTCAAAGATTCAGACTGGACAGCCCATCATTGCTAAGGGGCCACATAACCTGAAGGAAATTGAGAATCAAGTTTATCGGGAAGATTGCCCTACAATATGTACTCGAATTCGAAATCCTACACCATGGGATTATAACAATAATTCTAATGATGAGGAAATTGTTCATCAAAGATGTGGTAGAGAGAATATGATACAAACTACAAGTAGATATAACATTATTTACAGGAGATTTGGATATAGAGGTGTTATTTGATTGATTAGCAGAGGTAGAAGGCTTCTTTGACTATATTGAAATTATGAAAAAGAGGAAACACTACAACAAAGTAGATAATAGGCTACCCAAAAAAAACCTAGCCAATTGTTCCAAAAACATCATCTACGGTTATTTATGACATTTATATTTCATCACATGAAATGTTGCTAAATCCCTGTAGCTAAAAATTATAGACAACGTCTTCAGAAATTGTAGACAAAAAGTATTAGCTACAAAATTGTTAGTTAAAGCACTAAAAAATGTAATGCCTAATATAAGTCGGCCTTGAGGGAAAACATTTGACGCCAAATGATTGACAAATTCCTTCGTAGCCTATATAGTATTTCCTACATTTTTTATAACACAACGATATGCTATTTGCTATGTTTTCTATAATGTAGTGATATATTATTTAATGTAGCAATATGTTATTTGCTACATCTTTTATAATGTAGCAATATGTTATTTGCTACGTTTTTTGTTTCGTAAGTAAAATAATTTTAACTATGTTTTTTAATTTCATAAGGAAAGACTTTTAATCCATGATTTTGAGCTATACATTATGTATATAATTTATCAATATATTTTTATTGTGAATTAATTGGTTATTATTATAAAATTAAATCTTAGAGAAATATAATTACGTCAAAATGTCAAACATTCCATATATAAAGTAAAATTATATAAATTTCATCGAACGATATCAAAACAAGTAATATAATACTAAAGGATGATTCTTTATTCCTATACAACATATTAATGACATTTCAAGCAATTCTTATAAATAAAACAATAAAATAAAAAGATCACTTCATAAATTGTAATATGTCTGATATTGATAAGGATGGTCAAATTACAAAAATATTTAAGTATAGCCCGAACGACTACTCAGTATTATTCAAGTCCATGGACCTGTAACAAATAACAAGGTTGGTTAAAATTAACTAAAACTATTGTGAGACAATTGATACACTAAGTATTTGGTTCTAATTAAAGCAAACATCACATAACTGTACTATTCATAATATAATCACTCATCAGTTGCATCTTCATCCATTATGTAATCCGAGAAAAAAGTATTAAAATTAAATTAAGTATATATAGGAAGTGATAGAATAAAGATAAGAGATATAATTAATACCCTTCAATTTCCTCTTCATTTTCATCATAATTCGGGTCAAGTAATTACCTTTTGAATAACATATCATGTTTTGCTAATTTAGCTCAAGTTTCTTCTCTCTTGATTACTTCAGCTTGTAATGCAACCTTAAGTTTGTTTTTTTTCCTCTTGGAGTTATTTAATCATCGTCTTATACATAGAGTTTGAAACATTTAGCTTAGGGTCGTAGCTAATTCCTTTCACATAACCAGAATGAGTACCAAGTATTGTCTCACAAATCTTATTCGCACTAAGCACATTCCTCTCAAACTTATACTTCTTTGATATCTCTTACATCTTATTCTAAAATAAAAGAAGAAAACCAATATTCAATCTATATATTACTAATTACTATTACGTTAATAAATTAACAAAAATTTATCCTTACATAGTTGTTTTCTGCTTCTTGTGACACTCATCCTTTACCTTTCTTATAGTGAGTGACTTTATATACTGGGATCCTATCATACTGTCGTCTATGTAGTTCCTTTTCACTCTGTTTTATGAAATAAAAAATCAAGGCATAATACAATTATTTAATGTTTATTGATTTAAGTATAACTTACAAACATAGATTTTACATATTCATTTCAAACAACTACAAATGACTTGGACCCCTGATTATAAGGTGTTTTCATTTTTGATCTACTCACTCTTGCCTTCTCATAATTTTCCTAAATCAAAGAAAAATATAGCTTAGCTGTTAAATCATCTAACAAAATTAATGCAAGCAAACGTAATGGTAAAAAAAACAAACCCAAACTTTTAGATCAAATTAATAGTACACAAACTATTTCAATTTTGTTCAGACATTCGTTTAGGAATATAGCTTCCTGCCATTACATTAAAAGGAAAAGACTTATAATACTTATGCAACTTGAAATGACAATCTCTTGTCCTTTATTTTGATAATAAAGTAACATAATTTGAAACATTTGGGTTCTCAATATCTACAATAATAAGTAAAAAATGTAATTACTATCAAAATCATTGAAACAGTATTACATAAATTTAAACATATTGTATAATTACTGTAACATTTTCCAATGCATTTTCAAGCAAGTTGTCTTCCTTTAAGTCCTTAATATGTTTCAGACAAGGTAATTCTCTTCTTGCAACAATACCTAAATCACTTAACAATTTTGTAGATTGAATTTTGTCTATAGGATGACCTTGTTGGGCATCAATCTGTATTGATAACCTACAATTTATTGCAACATTTGTTTGTTGCAATTCACAACATCTAGTTTTACCTCTACCTCTTTTTCTAGTACTAGCATTGGAAGTTAACAATAAATGAATAATGATAAGAAAATATTTAAAGTATATAAATATGTATTTGAACATAATTCTAGTTGAAAGCATTAAAAATTAATAAAACTACACTAGTAGCTTCATTTTTGTTTAACGTAGAATGAAGTTATTGTGTATCACTTGAAGGTGAAATATTGTTGTTGCTTTGTTATAACAATGTACTAGAAAAGGATATATTTCCTATGGCAAAAAAAAAAGAT
>JANIPN010000218.1:15077805-15087984 GCA_027478595.1 Erythroxylum anguifugum
TAATCTCTTCTGTTTTGACATATGACATATCTCACAAGGTTCAACATTAGAAACAGAAGGAACTAACAATTTCAATCGAGAAAAAGAAAGATGGCCTAGCCTAGTATACCATAGTACTGAAGTTTCTTTATTACAAGTAACAGAATTAACGATAGCAACATGTGAAACAGGTAAAACAGCATTGGAATTCAACTTGTATAATCGTTGGGAATGCTTAGCAACCCTAATCATCTTCCATGGCTGAATGCTCTGGATTATACAATGAGAGGATAAGACAATTATGCAGTATGAAAGATCATGAGGTAATTTACTAATAGACATAAGATTAAAGGTAAATTCTGGCACATACAAAACATCTAGCATTTTTAGAGATTTGTTCAAATAAACAGTGCCAATGTGAATAACTTGAACCCTACATTTCATAGGGAGATTCACATAAACATTGTGAACTAATTTATAAGAATGGAAAATTGCTAAAGAACAAGCTATATAGTTTGTAGCACCAGTATCAACAATCCAATCACTGCACTGAGAATGATTGTTAGTAGAAATATTTTAAAAAATATGTGGATTAATCTCACAGTTTGAAGGAATCAAACTTGAGGTCGACTTTGACTATATATGATTCAACAAAGTCACTGCATTAACATGATGAGAAGTAGATGGAAGTCCATGTAGCAGCTATGTCAACTGATTATACTGATCCTTAGTAAACTGAAATGTAGAAGCTTAATCCTCTAAAGCCTCAGAGTGATGATGAACAACGAGTTGAGAACTAGTATCATCAGTTTCCACAACATTAGCATAAACTCAATTTGAAGGCTTCTTGGAATTCTTCATATTGGTAGGATACCAGTGCTTCTTATAACACCTGTTAATGGTATGACCCTCCTTTCCACAATGTATGCATATAGGTGGTGTTGAATTGTTAAAGAACTTTATTTGTGAAGAAACATTAGTACCTTTAACAGCCAAGGCACTGATTTCATAGGCCAAAGGCCTTTCTTGTTGAATAACCAAAGAGAATGCCTTATTCAAGGAAGGCAAGGGATCCGTCAACAAAATTTGTGATTTTACAGTTGAATAGGTTTCATTCAGTCCCTTAATAAAAACCATGACTGGTCATTTTCATGAAATTCCCTAATGTTCTTGAAAAGACCACATGAACATTGAGGAATACAAGAGCAGGATGGGATAGGACGCAAGATTTGCAATTCATCCTACGAGATTTTCAGCTTAGTGAAGTACTCATGCACAGAAAGAATTCCTTATTGACAAGTATAGATTTCAAGTTAAAGATTGCATATACGAAAAGAGTTACTTTGAGCAAATTTAGCTTTGAGATCATTCCAGATCTCACAGGCAGAATCCAACCAAATTATAGAGTGCGCAATAGAAGATGAGACAGAATGAATGAGCCAAGAAATGACCAAATTGTTGCATCTTTCCCAAGGAACAAACAAAGGATTTGTGCGAGTTAGTTGCAGAATCGATCCATCTACAAAGCTGAGTTTGTTCTTGGATAGAAGTAACATCTTCGTGTCTCTTTGCCATTAATGATAATTTGGTCTAGTTAGAACCGAAGAAATAAGAAAAAGAGTTGGATTCTCGTTCGCATGAAGATAATAGGGACTGGAAGGATTTTCTTCTGGATTTTGAGTTAAACCAGAAGTATTATTAGCTATCCAAGCATTGAGATTAGCCATAGAATCAAACCTCAATTAGAGAAAGAAAGAAAGAATAGGAAAAGAACAGGGATAAGAAACTACAAAGTTTCTGTTTGTTTGCAAAGAAAAAGCAAGAAAACTTGGAAATCTCAGAAAGAATATAGAAAAAGTAGAGAAGTGGAAATATTTTCTCTGATACCATGATGGCAAGCTAAATTGAAGAAAGGTAAAAGTATATTTCTTGTAACAGAATAAGAGTATTTATACAAATTATCTTGGAAATAAAAAGTAACGAATATAACTATCTATAACTAACTTATGACTAACTAACTATAACTAACTGTTGGCTTTGACTTTATATAATTCTAATAAAGAGGAAGGAGTAAGAACAAAGCGGTAAGGTAGAACTACGCCGAAAAAGAACACAAAAGATAGTGAAAAAAATGGGGAAGGGTTGTTTTCACAAAAAAAAAGAAATATGTTTTAAAAACTTACTAAAACATTTTTTACGTTTCTCTAAAGTTCTTGTGTGGTTTTTTTATTTTAAAAAAAAAAGAAATGATATCAATATTCAACCAAACACATTTTATTCCCATGTTTCTCTTTTTATGAAAATCACAACATCACTCATATTTGATGTATATGTTAAATTCTATATATTTAATTTATATATTAAATTCTATACATACAATATAAATATTTTTGTACATATTTTTGTTTTAGATTTCACTTCTAGTTAGTTGTTTCCTTAGTATGACCTCTTATTTTAATACTTAGAGAGTCATCGATTTTTATTTTTTATTTGATATTTTGATGTAATTGTTATCTATTATACGATAAAATTATAACATTTTAAGTACTTTATTTATCCTTAATTTTATATTTGTATAATGATTAAAAGATTTTGTTTCATATTAATTGTAGTTATTGTTTACATGTAAAGTATGTGAAAAGTAATATTAATACAAATAAATAGGTTATTGTTATTTCATATTTTTACTGTCATGATTTTTAGAGATATGATTAATATAAAATCATAAATTATATAATATAATATATTGAGGGACAATTTTGTAATTTTAAAAAATTACTCAAAATGATATTCAATATTTACCGTAGTAGGACAGTATTTTATCAAAACTACATCTAACACTCAAACTAGTACGTATTTGTAACATTGATTTTTCTCTGCTAATTTCCCCAGGAGTCGCTCATAGCAACTAGCAACCTGACAGTTCTTTCGTGCGACCCAAATTTAAGGTATACTAACGATGCAAGTGTATGGGTTTGATGAATATAATAGTATGATAAACAAGAATATAAGGCTTCAAATGCAATTGCCATCTGAATATGTATGTAGATAATTGAAGAAAAGTACCAAGAAACTTGTGATGTTGGTAATGTTCTAAATTACAAGTGGCCTTCTATGTTCGTCATCCTTCTAAATTACAGGACCTACGGTCAAGTACGGTAAAAAGTGTCTGACGTGCTCGTAATCCCTTTCCATACCTGATGTTTTTGTACCAACAAACTCGATCATTTAGAGGAAGGAACTGATAATGACTTGAAACGTTAAAGCGCAAGATTATTCAAACAACTCCTCAATTAATTCACCTACAACTAATTTCTCTAAATCATTCACTGCCAGCTCAGATTCCATGGCAGAAAATTCATTCCTCCAACCTAAATCCCACACTCCACCCACCATTTCTTTGCACCATAAATCTCTATACAATATTGCAAACAGATCATCACTATGAAGGTTGCTGCGCGCAGGCTCACAGTAGCTTTCAAGAGTCTCAACTCCATCACAAACTTCATCCAGCAACCAATCTAATGTGAAAGGGATTCTGATACCTCCAACATAAGATGGAAGCAGAGGATGTCTTACATGTGAATCTTTGAGGCTTCGGCGTCCAATGAATTCATTTGCATAATCTAAATACAGTCTCATCTCTGTTTCTCCGGATTTGGTGGTAGTAGTTGTTACAACATCACGGCGACCCAAATTTAGATGAAAAAGCTCATCTGCTTGAGTTAGAAAAGAAGAATTGTTCATAAGCAAATCTTTCAGACGGGATTCCTTTTTGAAGCTTGTTCGGTTTCCAATATGATTGACGTGACCATCAGCTTCTTCTGAATACTTGGATGTAGCATAATTATCATTATCACAGTTCAGCTTAGAAAAGTTGCAGAGAGAACTCCGATTGTCACTGCAATGCTCTATAAGGATATGAAAAGACGGTAGGTTATACTGGGCCTTGAGACTAAGCATATAGAAATTACAAAATCATGTATTTAGAAGAACTGCAAACAATATGTTATGCCTAGTCCAAGCTCAAAATGAATGAATGAGGGATGCAATCCTGACAAATGCACGTGTGTCAGGTGAAATTTTACATCAAATTTAGTTTTATCACTAGTAGAACAGCTATTAATGTATCCTGAAAGGAATTACCTTCTGTCTGAATTGTCAAGACGTTAGCTTCCGTCTGTTTCGGTAAGTTATCTGCGGGCGTGTCGTTGCTTATTTCCAGAAAGGAGTCATTACAGAATGTGGGATCAGTGGTCTTAGCATTTCCTTTGCACACTGAATCATCAGTCTGCATGAAGTTATAGACAAGGTAAGTTTGGATTCAGTACTTGGTTAGATTTTTAGAGCAAGTCAAATGAGGATATACAAAAGCAAGACTCTTGTACATCAAGACATATCCAGAAACGAATTACACTATCATTCTCAGAAAGAAGTAGAAGACTCACTTCCTGTTTAGCTGGTTTAACTTCACCGAGTGACTTGTCCCTGGTCTTGTGATATTTGCAATCGTGAATTCCAGGTCTCATTATGTGTCTTGAGATATCATTTGGGTTCTTTCTGTGCAGCTGTGGAGTTTCTGTTTTGGTAATGACTGATCCAATTTCGGGCTTTCTCTGTTTTATAGAAGTCGGCTTAGCTTGACCTCGAAATCTTGGAGTACTTCTGCGCTTAACAATTTCCGTTTGCTCTACTATCTTTTTGTTGCTGATATCCTTCTGAATCTTGTCAACTTTCGTATGTGTTTTGTCTGCTCCATCCTGTTGGTGAGTAGGGGGAATCAAAGCTTTCATTTTCTTGGAGGCCTTTAATTTTGTCCCAACTACTTTCTCTTTTGCCCTGCCAACTGCTTTTGGATCCTTAGGCCCTTCGTCGTGGATAAACCTCTGTGTCAGATACACATCTGATTCCAAATTTTTGCCATTTCTGTTGGCTGATACAGTCCTTACTTTCTTGTTAACCAATTTTACACGTTTCTCGTTTGGTTTTGCAACAAGCCACGAATGTTCTTCAGCTAATTCTTCCTGGATGTGCCTTCTGGTTGAAGTCTCTTCAGTTTCTGTCTTGCGGTCGTTCTTGCTAAAATTTAAAGATCCTTTATCGGATTGCGTTGATGTCGGAGCAAGCCTTCTTTGCACCTTGGTCGTTTCAGGCAATATCCTTGTGTTCAAGACTATATCTTCCCAAGGCAAAGAAGCGAGTTCCTCTTCCGATTCCAAGCATTCAACAGGCAGAGGCTTTATTAGTACGATAGGCAGAATATCATTAGCCGAGCTATATTGAGAATGGAAATCAATGGAATGATAAGAAAGGGAAGTTAGTTCTTTGATAAGACGTCTTTTTAGTAGTCCCTTATGTTGAATGGATTCAAGCACTTCCTTCGATGACCTTTTCTCAGACTCAACCTTTGCAATCGTGGCTTGAGGCTTCCGTTTCTTCTGCATCTCAATATCAGAAACTGTCCTCTCCCTCCTCAGGTTTTTTTTACTTTCCAAATGGGTTTGAGGCATGTAATCAAGACCCATCAACTTGGCAATTAAATTTGGGCCTTTTACCTCCTGAGCTGTCTGCAATCTGAAAGAAAAATGGGATTCACTGCTGTTGGGTTGAAAGACCGACGATTGGCTTGAACTTGTTGAAGCTGCCCTCTTTTTTCTTTCTTCAAGATAAGGCTTCTCCGTAGAAGTTGCATTTGAAGAACGATTTTCCCCAGCAAGATTGTCTCTAACTGCTTTTCTAACCTCGTTAATGAAGTCCCTCGAAGACACATCAGACGAAGTATGTGGCCGTTGAAGTCTTATCGAGTAGTTTTGATCTGTAGATCGAAAAGTACGTCTCCCTCCACTCCCCATTTGATGAATTCTTTCTTTTTGTGACTTCCCATTCTGTTTTGTCTTCAACTGAGCCATGTACTTGGGGGCTTTTGCCAACTTTCCGAGCATGATCAAAGACTCCTGTAGATCAAAAGTTCCTTTTAGCAACTCTTTTTCGATATCTTTAAATTGGCCATCATATGTCAGCCCCCTAGACCGGGAATCAATCACGTGATCCAGCTTCTGATTTTCTTTGAAGACGTCCAAGAGCTGAAATGAACCTGGACTATGCCTATGACACTCTTCTTTACCCACTTTGGAGAGCATCAGCATCTCCTCTTTCTCTGACTTGCATGGCAAAGATCGATTAGAAAACCTTTGTTTTTCAAGAGTTTCAGTTTTAGGCTCCATTTTCTTCAATCCACTCTTGGATTTTATAATCGCGGCACATTCTGCAACTCCTTTCGAATCATCACAAGTGAAAAATGGCCTATACATGATCTGTGACAGAGTCGTACTATGCCAAGTCAAGATGGTTACAAAATCAATTTCGAGAGAAAACTCCTATTGCAAATAGACATAATTCGAAGACTTTCTAATCAAAACTCATAAACGATTGCCTGAAACCTCAGACGGCCTTGTCTCAAGTTGATATTAAACTTCAAATGATCAGTTGCCGCCATTGTAATGACAACAATAACAGAAAAGAAAAAGGAAATCTCTTTACCATAATTTCAAACAGAATTGATCGGAAAATCCAAAAGATTGAGTCCATATTTTCTGGCATGACATAAGAAGCTGCTGTAAAAGCTTGACAGTTTCAGTTTTCATGTTTAGAACACGTTACTGAGAGAGGCAAAAGCAACCACCATTTCGAGTTTTACGCGTTTAACTAAAAAATAAATGGGAGAGAAAAATCTTACGAGTACCCGCGTTCTAAGGTCAGTCCTCGTCAGGCGTCAGCTTTCATCAACCCAATTCTCGAGACTTCACCACCCACTGAGAAGCCAAGCCAAAGCTACCAAGGAAGGAAAAAAGCACCACTACCCACATGAGGAAATGCAACGATAACTATCTCCATGAATGTTCCAAGAAGTTGTGGCCTGCAAACGAGCTACCAAAGAAGCAGATCCACGAGGACAGTCGTTGCATTGACTTTGTGGGGCGTAGAAGCGTCATGCGTGTACTCGCTTAGATTCTTTTTACAAAGTTAAGCAAAAGAGTCCAACAAGATCTGCTCGCTTTCCTTGATCTTTCTTTTTTAGGTTTGTTTAATGGGGTTTCGGGTACAACACGATCATGCAGGGATTGTTAATATTTTCCACTTGGATAATTTGTCGTACGCGAAATTGTTGCTGAGAGTCTAACTGAGGCAGGTTAAGAATGTGACCGGAGTTCCCAAATTTGGTTTTGTTCTCTGGACTTAAGGAGATCATGGGGGAAAACTACCCGTAATCAGTGTACTTATGATAGTTCTTTCAACTTTGGTCCATTAGTTCTTAATCTTTTTATCACCTTATTCACTATGTAGTTACGTGCAGACTCGTATATTAATCCTATTTGTGGCTAAGTTTTAGAGAAGACCAAAAGACAAATTGAATCCTGTCGGTAGCAGAGCAACTAAGAGAGCAAGGGGACTGACAGTAAAGACGGTCGCTTGATGCTAAATCCTATAAAAGGGCGATTAAATTTATGATCAAAAGGGTTTTATATGCTTTACTTTGTCTTCTACTGTACGTTCGTTAGTGTTTGTCAAATATTGGAAAGTTGGGAACAGATCCTGCTACCAGATGGTAGACCATACTTCACAATCTACAATAGTTGGAAGGCCAAATATTAATTCCACAGAACCTTGCTTCTGATCTTCATTTGATTCTCATGTTTGCACCTGAATTATATTACTCGGACCACTCTTCACTGTGTCCCCTCTACGAAACTTCTCAGCACACGTCCTTCCTTCAAAACTTACTTTATCAGCTTGCCGAAAGGCAAAGATTCTTGTCTTTTTGGATGTTTACTGAACATCCAAAGTGCGTGCATTGGCCTCCACCAAACACTCCAAATCAGTAAAAATCTTAAATGAAACGGAGAATATGGCTACAAGCACTGAACTGAAAACAAAACTAATGATGAGCTACGGATTGCAGGCCATAAGTTTCACTGTCGAATTCACAATGGACTACAATCTATCCTGAAGCCAAGTTTCCATGACTTTGGCGTAGTGAATTTAATTGGAAATAGGAGTTGCCCATATAAATAAATGAGAAAAAAAAAAGCTTATTTCATAATCATAACATTGGCAATCAATACCTTTTAAATAAGGACCAATCACATTATCAAATATAAGTGACAACCCTAAAAAGAAAGTTCGACGAAACATATATGTCTTGTGGTCATAAGTCAACAAGTCACAATTAGAATTTCAAACTAGATAAGGCTCAAGCCCAAGAAATAGCCTAAAATTTGACCAAATGTCTTCACTACAAGTATGCTATCTTTAATTAGATTTAAAGTTTTAAATAGAATGGAATAATTTATAATGGTATAAAATATAAATTGATATAATGTTAAAAAATTGTTGTTTGGAACGGATGAAGGGTTTATAATGTAATATAATAAAATGTTGTTTGAAAGAATGGTTCATAACGTGTTATAGTGAAATGTTGTTTATTATTTTACATTTCATCATAAACTTTTTAAATAAAAGATAACTTATTTTTATTATTTAAAATTTAATGAGATGTAATATAAAATCCTCTCCTTTTATCTTATTTTATTTCAAATAATAAGGTAGAAAGAAAGTGGGGAGATATATATTCAATAAAAATAAAGTTATAGTTGTCAATTTTAAAAACTTAATTTTTAATATTAAAATAGAATAATTATTCTGGTGAGTTCAGAACAAGTTATATATATATAATTCGATAAAAATAGAAATGTAGTTATCAATTTTAAAAACTTAATTTTCAATATTAAAATAGAATAATTATTGTGGTGAGTCCAGAACAAGTTTTATATATATATATATATAATTCGATAAAAATAGAATTATACTTGTCAATTTTAAAAACTTAATTTTCAATATTAAAATAGAATAATTATTCTATTGTTATCCTCAACTAAAAAAGTGTTATCAACATTAAAATTTTGAATATCGCGTACCAAATAATTACTGTTAGTATTTTGAAATTTCACTATTGTTTAAAGGTCAAATTATATAAAAATAATAATTTTAATTAATATACAATATTAAATCATATTTTAAAAAATAACGTTATAATATTTTAATATTTTTTATAAAAAAATTTGTTCTTAAACTCTTATAAGTTATAATGATATTGATGTGACATATCACGTCAATAAATTTATTATGTGACCATACGTTAACTAAAAATTAAAGATTTATAACTAAAATCACGAAAACATTTACTTCCAATATTTCAAACGTTTCATCATTATGATCATAGTCAATGAGTCGGATCGGACTTAGACTGCTCCTAGCTCGGCTCAACTTGGTCTAGGTTAGGGTAGTCCACGACCTGACGGATTATAATAGGTCGACTAGTGGCCCAGTTAGATCACGAGTAGGCCAGGCTAACTCGGCCCGTCATATATAATTTTTTAAAAAAGTCAAAAATGATATTTTTTTTGACAAAATGATGTTGTTTTTAAAGTAACGGTCGAATCATGGGCTAAACTGGACCAGCCCATTATGTAACATCCCACCCCCGACGGGAAGGGTAAAATAGTATAATTGATAGGGGTGAGAGTGATTGGGACTAATTGGACATTTTCCTGCATAATGGTATTTGTGTACATGAAAAATATTTGTACATGCATACATGACATTCCCCGTATTTAGGCCTAAACGGAATTTTATTGTGATTAATGTGGAAATTATGTTTGAAAAATTTAGTGAAGTGAGTTTTTGTGTGTTTTATATTTTAAGGGAATTTTAGGAATTTTTCTGAAATTTTTCGGAGAAAATTTCCGGACCGAAAAAAATCGCCAAGTGGCGAACCGGTTGATTAAAATTTCTGTCCAATGGTACTGGACTATTGAGTGCATTATGTTGGAACTGAAATTGGGACCCTTAAAAATGGTTTGACATTTTGATTTTTTTTTATTTGGATAATGTTGACCAAAGACCACTTATTAATTTTTGTCTTTTCCTCTTTAGCATGGGCAAGTGTTAATATGACACATATTACCTTTATTTAATGCCTAAGCATTCTCGGTGGTTCTTTGTTTAAAAAAAGGGAAAACAATGGGTTTTATTGTTTGAATTTTCTCCCTTCTCTCATCCGAACTCTCCTCTTCTTCCTCCTCCTTTGTTAATTTTTCCTCCTTTGTAAATTGCTACTTTTCTCTTCTATCTTAAGTGATT
>JANIPN010000218.1:15113899-15129079 GCA_027478595.1 Erythroxylum anguifugum
CCTTCACACAAAAATAAGATGGAAAGAATTCAATAGAAGTTTGATTATCTCGACAAAACTGAGAGACAGAAAGAAGGTTTTTTTAATGTCAGGAGCACAAAGTGTATCAGACAATTTAAAGGAATTGTTGGATGTGTTTAAGTGTGTAGTACCAGAATGTGTAACCGGGATTTTCATACCATTGCCCACTGTTATAACGTCGGATCCAATATATTCAGGCATGTTATGTGGCTCAGAAGTGATGCGATGTGATGCACCGGAATCAACAATCCATGGACTTATAGTAGTCAGATGTCCCATTGCAAAATTGGCCTTTGCTTCAAAATGATTGTGAGATCTGGACCTGCAAACATTAGCTTCATGGCCTGGTTTTTGGCATAGTTGACACTTAACAGATTCTCTTTGGTAGTTACTTTCTCGCCAATTGTTATTGCGATTATTGTTGCGCCATTGCGGAATCGGATTGTCACCTCGGTCCTTGGAGCGCCATGGCTGATTATTGCGACGATTTGGGCGGGTGTTTGGGTAGGTAGGAGCCTTATCTCGAGTGGCAACAGCAGCTGTGATTGGTGCAGCCGGCTTTTTCGCCTCTTCATGTTGAATAAATACTTCATGATTGAGAAGTTTGTCGTACAAATCCTCATATAAAATTGTCGTGTCTCGGGCACAGATAGCAGCAGATATCTCACGATATTCAGTACCAAGACCTCTCAGAATCTGGACAACCAATTCTTCATCCGCGATTGGAGCACCGACTTGGGCAAGTTCATCAACCAAGGCTTTGATTCGATGTAGATAGTCAGTCATAGATTGGGTTTCTTTGGTTAGTCGAGCAAGCTGATCACGAAGGCTAAAAATTCGTGATTGAGATTTGTTGGCGTAAGTGTTGTGGAGGGATTTCCAGGCATGGGATGCAGAGTTGGCATTGGCAATGGTTGGGGCTATTGTTGGGTCAATAGAAGCCATGAGTGCATTTTGAATCAGCTGGTCTTGACGAAACCAGAGATTAAAGGCTGGATTTGGCTGAGGGGGTGCATCGATGGTGCGAGGAGGGGCTGTGTGTGAGCCATCAAGATGGCCGAGCAGCTCATGGCCATGCATAAGCATCGACACTTGCGCTTTCCAAGTGGAAAAATTGGTACTGCCGAGTAATTTGATGGGCAATTAGGACGTCGGGTTGAATTGCACAATCGGAGTGGTGTTGTCAGAATTGACAGTATTTGTGGTGGAGCCGTTCATGGTTGAGGAATGCAGGGAAAGAGAGAACAAAAATTGGGATCAAACTCGTTTGAGTGACTAGGCTCTGATAACCATAATAAAACAGAGAATTGGTGAAAGATTCGTATTTTAACTTACAAAATACAAGAGTTTAAATACAATTTTACAATCTAATCTTACCTAATTTACAGCTAATTAAGTTTGAATTTGAATTACCTAATTGACAGCTAACAAACGACTTGAATGAGATCTAATCAATATGATTAGACAGCACACGAGCATAGATTGCTCCTACAGTTTCAAATTTGTAACTTATTTTAATTTTCCGCGATCCAAAACAAATGTCAGAATGGTAATCACTGACGAAGGCACATGGGACTCAGTGGTACACTGGCCTCTCAAAATTTAAAAAATAAATATTTTTATTTTTAATTAATATAAATATATATAAGGGCGAAGTTATTTAGGGATCAGTGATACATTGAGCCTCCCAAAATTTAAAAAAATTAAATATTTGAGCCCTCTTATCTAAAATTTTTGGCTCCGCCCCTGATGGTAATGGTGGTGGCAGCTTAGGTGACTATCCAAAAAAACAACAAGATAAGAAGATTGATCCAATGGTTACAATGACTATGATAAATATGGCATTTTACATAGGAACAATTTTCAAGTACTTAGACACTTTTTTCCTTTCCAAATTTTGACAAACAAGACAAACAATAAGTTGGCATGTAAGGCTATGTTTTATTGGACGTAAGGTTTTTAATGGAATGGAATATAATATAATGGAATAATTTATAATGGAATAGAATATAAATGGATGTAATACTATAACAAAGTTATTTAGGAAGGACATAAATGCCACCTCAATATAAGAATTATCAATAACTATCCAGTGATAAATATAATATAAAGAAATATATAATATTTAAAGAGCTGTTTTCACTGAAATATATTTTGTATTAATTCATGTATATAATTAATATAAAACGCAGCTCCCCTTCCGAGTACTTTCTTTGATTTGGGATAGTTATCCAAAGTCCAAACCATCAATAGCGAAGTTTCCACCTTATAAAACAACCTCCCCTTCCCACACAACAAACTTGTATAAACCCTAACCCTTCCAATTCCCCTACATATGTTGCCCTTCTTTATTATACCAGTTCAATCGCTCCTTAATCTCTAAATCTATTCCTCGTTTCTCCTTCTTCTATTGATCTCATCCCCCATTTACTTTTATTCTCTCTTGGATTTCTCCGACTTTACGATCTGCATCAGGTATTTTCCGATCCTGTTCCTGGTAATTTCTGTTTTCCATTTGTCTATCGACTACACTATCAGATGTTCCGATGGCTGTTTAGCGTTTTGTTTTGGGGTTAGAAACGTGGATTTTTGTGTCGGTTTCGCAATTGGCGGCTTCGATTTGTGTGTTTTTCGTGATTTTTGTATTTGATTATCGTTGACTTTGTTTTCTTACGGATTTATTAGTTATTTTCTTCTTTGGCATTTATCGATATGAGAAGGGGCTTGGTGGTTTCGGATCTGTGTTTTCTAGATGATTTAATTTGCCCCAAATTTTCTATTTTGTAGGAGAGATGACGTACAAAAGGAACTAATCACATAGGTATTAGGTTGAATGAACGTCCCATAACCTGTAAACCTTTAACATGATCTTGTTGATTCGCAGTGCTGATTTTCTTTGCTCTCGACAGGTTTACCTCCTTTTTGTTCGTAAGGATTTGACCTTTACTGCAAATACCATGGCTACTTCAGTGGATATGGCTCTTGATGACATCATCAAGAAGAACAGAGAGAGAGGCAGAGGGCGAGGAAGAGGTAGGGCCCGTCGTGGCCAGGGACCAGGTAGGTCCTTTGGTGCTGCAAGAATGTTGGGGCCAGTTCGTAAAGGTCCTCTATCAGTGAATACACGACCATCACAATATTCGATTGCCAAGGCAAGCACAAAACTGTTGATTGAGAACCTGATGTGCTTATGACTTGAGGATCTGTAACTATGCTTAAGAAATCGAAAATACAAATAAAAACTATGGGGAAGCTTATTTGGTCTAAGCTACTAGGTCATTATTCCCAGTGGCGTTAATTTGATTATAGATCCAAGGATTTACTTGTACTTTTAACTGGGCAATCTATGTGGAGCTTTGCTACTGGTTTTGGTCTCATTAATTGTAAGCTGAGGTTTTATGGGATGCACATTAAGTAATATGCTACCTTCCATCCATGTTATGGGGCCTAAACAGGAGGATGGGCTCGCCAAGTAACATAGCTTAATGTCAGTTTACTCGTAACACTTAAACAGAAGGATGGAGCTCTCCAAGTAGCATAGCTTAATGTCAGTTTACGGATTAACCTACTTAACCCCTACTATGTAGTAGTATTCGATGTTCTGCTTAATTAGACGGGGAGTGTGATGGATCATCTTGCTATATCTGGATTTCTTCGGTGCAAGATCTCAATCTGTCCTAGTTCATGGCCTTTTTGCAAAGGGGTTTCCTTCGCTTAACTTCAGAACTGGAGTTCTCATCTCTATCAAAGCACCGGTTTGACATACAGTGGGTCAAATACTTTACTCCCATCTGTCATCCAGTATCTCAATTTCCTGAACCTGGTGACATGGGTTTGCTTATCTTCAGTTTTGTTTATGCTTTGGCATTTTTGCTGACCTGAGATTGATTTGGAGTGGTGATCTTCTGTGCTGGTATGAGCTGATGTGTTCTATTTGCTTTCATCAGCCTTTACGCAGAACCAGGAATTTACCTTGGCGGCACGACTTGCTTGAAGATAGTATTAGAGCTGCTGGGATAATGGGAGTAGAAGTTGGCACCAAATTATATATCTCTAACTTGGATTATGGAGTTAGCAATGAAGATATAAGGGTATGCACTAAGCCGTGTGTTTTCAGATTTTATGCTTCATGTAATGGATTTCTGAAGTAATATTTATTGGCATTAGGAGCTTTTCTCGGAGGTTGGCGATGTGAAACAATATGCTGTTCACTACAATAAAACTGGTCGGCCTAGTGTAAGTTCTATTTCTAGACTCCTTTATATTCTTCTAATGGCATGCTGTTAGATAATGCTTAATTTCACATTACTTTGAGGTTGCAGTCATTCAATGAGCTAAATAAGCATTGTTATTGCACTAGGAGTTTGTAACACGTAATTAATTACAGACTTCACTAAGTTTGTTGCATTTATGATCATATGATATTGCATAATTTGCTGTATGCAATCATTGACTTTCTTCCATTTTGTACGAGGGAATTTAAATGCTGTAATTGTTGGCTACGTTTAAAGTGGCTCAAGAAATTTATGCTCCTTTATGGGATCTTTGATTATTATATTTTTGTTCTTTTTGGATGTTAGGGAATCAACTTGAATTATGTTATTTGGTTGCAGGGTTCAGCTGAAGTTGTGTATATGAGGAGAAGTGATGCAATTGCAGCTCTTAAAAAGTATAACAATGTACTTTTGGATGGAAAGCCTATGAAGATTGAAATTTTGGGTGCGTCAGAAGCTCCTGTTTCAGCTCGAGTGAATGTAACAGGGGTGAATGGAAGGCCGAAAAGGACAGTTGTTATGATGTATGTTTTCTGTTTTCTGTTTTTTTGTTATAATGAAATTGGCAAGCCTCTGAGTGAAGTTTTATATCATCCTCAACAAGCATAGTCTAGCTGGTGGGGTTTAGTGTAGGGTGTATAATTGTTTCACAAGTACGCATTCCTAATTGGTTATGAAGAAACTAGGAAATTGTGGTTACTTCGGTTTCATTCATTGACAATTTGAGCTTAGGTGGTGCAATCACATTGAGGCAGCAATCAAAATCCTTTTGTTGAGAGTTTGTTTTTCAATTGTTTTCAAATGCTGCCTTCAAGAAATTGATTGATGCTTGGAGTTATGTAGGTCTGGAGCTGGTCGTGGTAGAGGGCTTCCTGCATTTAACCGTGGTTCAAGGTAAGGTTTTATACTTCCACATACAGTATTTGTTACATCTGCTGAATGCTTTTGTTTTCTGGATCCAAGCATCATTCATGTTCCAATTACCTTTTTTTCTTCTTTCAAATGGCTTTTTCTTTTAGATTCCTTATGTGGGCCTCATATAGATGTATCATGGTTTGTTTTATTGTATAATTACAATAATGATTTCTGTACTTGTTGGCTTTTGATTTAGTCAAAGTCGTCGTGGGGGGTTAATGAATGCTGGCAGAGGTGGTGCTCGTGGCCGAGGCCGTGGCCGTGGCCGTGGCAGTGGCAGTGGCCGTGGCCGTGGGAGGAAACAATTTATTGACAAGTCTGCAGTTGAGCTTGACAAAGAATTAGAAACCTACCATGCTGAAGCTATGCAGACCTAATCATATCATGTCTGAGATGTCAACAGATTGGTGGATTTAGTACCTTACCTTAAGTAGCTGTAGAACATATGTTGCGGTGGTGGTAGTGACTTGATGGTAATTCGCTTATATGCTGGTGTTTACGACAAATTTGCTGTCCTGTTTGGTACTCATTTTGAATTAGATGTGGAATTTATATTGTAAATGTAAGTTGTTGAATCATCTGGGGAGCTGGCGTTTGTAACCTTAAAGGTAGTAATTCTCCTTCCGTTGGATCGATCTTCTGTTCGCCGACATACAACAAATCCAATTGGCAAGTTCGCAGACAGTCTTCACATCTATGGTTATTTATTTATAGTACCCTTAGAAGATGTTCTTTTGTGAAAATTCAATGACATTTGGCTTCACATATAATGCACAGTTTCTAGTTTGTGCGAAGATATGATGTAATAGAATGAAATTTAGGGGTGTAGAAAAGTTGCTTGGTTTAAGTTTTGGTATTAAGACCCATAAAAGATACGCCTAATGAGAGTAAAGGTTTCCGGTAGGTTTTAATTAATTTTGAAAATGTTAAAATTATTCTTTTGTATTCTAAAACATTAAGATTTCACTTATTTTTAGTGAAAGGCTTAAATTTTAAAAGGAACATTTTACTCATAATAATTTTTGTCCGATAAATACCTAAATATAATCATTAATAAGATTTTGGTTTTTTATTTTATGAGAGTTTAATTAGTAATTAGTTGTATGCAAATTGCAATTTTTTAATATGGATGGATGTATATATAAGAAAATCATTCAAGTGATTGAAAATAATATGACTTAAGATCATACGTATGTTATCTAAAGTAATTCATCAAAATTAATTAAAATAGAATTTTAAATTTTAAATTTAGATACAATATTTTCAAATCATAGCGTGACTATGCATTATTTAGGGAATGTTACATTTCTTATAAAAAAATGTACATTGTTAAAACTAGGTGATGTTAGCTATTTATTGAATTCTGAAAGATGCTAAAATTAAATCATTCCAAGGCACGAACTTAGATATCTGTGTCGATTTATATCTATAAATACGATTCATTCTTGAGTAGCATAAGATACAAATAATCAGTCTCATCCCCCCATTTTTAGCATTAATTAGAATGTGATGCAGAAGACAAGAATTTAGGAATGGCAACCAACCTTATGCTTTTGCTTGCACACCCTCACAAGAACCTTAATTAGCAATTCTATTTGGTGGGATCCTTCATATATATGTTAATCTTAACAAGAACATAGAAATTGGCGATGACTGTTAAACAAGACAGGTAATCAACAGAAATCTTCTTGTCGATCACAGCTAACATTAATCTAAGACCAACAATCCTATGTTTGTAATGTTGTTGAAATAGGTCATAAGGCTAAATTTGTTGAACTAGGAAAAGACAAAGCCCTGAATTTAGTAAATCAGCTTGACTTCTTAGCCATTAGTTTCTTCAACCAACCTTAAACAATACCCCTAAGTCCCTAACCATATAACAGGTTTTATTACACCGTCCCTCTACAGTTCTTGATCTTATCTATCTATATCAAACATGCACCCCGCGATCTTATATTGCTTCAACCATAGCTACACAAGTGATACTCAAAACCTCTCCTCTTCATCATCAGCTCTGTTTCTCTGATATATTTGTAAGGGGGGAAAAAAACAAGAGTTTTCCATTCACTTCAAGTTCTAAGCCTCTCGTTCTGGGGCATAAAGGGTTCTTCTCTTTTTCGTAAGTGCTGTTATCTTTTACCAAGTTGAAGAGGATTGTTGGGGAGTAATATTTTGTGAACGCTCTCCTTCCTTCATAGACAAAGAAGGAAAGAAGAAGCGAGCAAAGAGAAAGAGAAGGGGCTAAGTTCATGATGGTACGTGCATTAGAACGCGAGAGGAGCATTCAGGCAACAAAATCTTTCAGCTGGAGAAGAATGTACGAGGGCCAAGGTAGACAAGCTCATAGTATGATCTTAGAGAGTGGGAACGATGCAGAAGGTGGTGAGGAAAATATATTGCATTCAAGAAGTTATGTGTCGAGGGCTATTGGAGACCGCCTTAGTGATTGTCAATATTTTGGCAGTCCTTTTGATCGCGAAAAACGTCAGATTCCACGTCCTGATGTTGCTGAGACCAAAACGCCAAGCAGTCGGGAAAAGACCGGTCCCTCAGGTAAGCTTCAGTCGTTACCATGTCCAGGCTCGTTGGATTGTTGTGTGAATCAGTTCAGATTCTGTTGAATGATAAACGGAAGATGGTGATTTTTTATTTTTATTTTTTTGTGGTTCAGAAATGGATATGATGAAGGAAAAGTTTGCTAAATTGCTTTTGGGAGAAGACATGTCTGGTGGTGGAAAAGGTGTTTCTTCAGCTTTGGCCTTGTCAAATGCCATTACAAATCTTGCTGGTAATGCAGCTTTCCTAAATAGTGCAGTTGATTTTTCTGTAGTGAACGTGAAATTTGTGATTGCATTGCTTAGATGAACAATGAAATTTTAGTTCCTACAAACACTGGTTCCAAAATGTGATATGTTTCCTGTATGATCAGTAAATCAACGATAATTAGTTGGTAAGAGGTTTATATAAATACGGCTGAATGCTAATATCTGTTTGCCCTTTTGGACTGTTACATGATGCAGCATCCGTTTTTGGTGAACAAAAGAGATTGGAGCCCATGTCAGCAGAGACCAAAGCAAGGTGGGTAAGAGAGATTGAATGGCTTCTTTCGGTCACTGATCACATTGTTGAATTAGTCCCTTCACAACAGTCCACAAATGGTGTCAATATGGAGGTAAGAAGTCAACACGGAGTATGCTAATTATGCATACATTGGTATGGAAACGTATATCACTGGCATTCTTATTTTGCGCATCTGTCTTGACTATCATAGATCATGACGACACAGTTAAGAAGTGATCTGCTCACCAACATCCCTGGTTTGAGGAAGTTGGACGCCATCCTCATTGTAAGTTGAACCATATTCTTGCTCCTTGTGATTACTGGAAAAGTGAATTCCTAGACAAGCTTAGACTCTTCCCTCCTTACCAAAATCTGCTAATCTGACAGGACCTCCTAGATAACTTTGCACACCAGAAAGAGTTCTGGTATGTGTCCAAAGATAGCAATGATTCACAAGAAGGGACTCCACCTAGAAATGATGACAAATGGTGGATTCCTACAGCTAAGGTACCCCCTGGTGGATTATCAGAGTCAACGAGAAGATGGCTGCAATTTCAGAAGGATTCTGTAAACCAAGTTCTTAAAGCAGCCATGGCTATAAATGCTCAAGTGCTGTCAGAAATGGAGATCCCTGAAAACTACATCGAGTCACTTCCCAAGGTATGGTATTGAAAGTGTCAACAACCCCCTTCTAAATCTCAAAACGTCTGAGCCTGGACAGCTAACATTATCTATTTTTACTGTAGAATGGAAGATCAAGCCTTGGAGATTCCCTATACAAGAGTATAACAGTAGAATACTTTGATCCTGAGCAGTTCCTGTCAACCCTGGACCTGTCATCAGAACACAAAGTTCTTGATCTCAAAAACAGGATTGAGGCCTCCATTGTGATTTGGAAGAGGAAGATGAATCAAAAGGATGGAAAATCATCCTGGGGTTCGGCAGTTAGTTTGGAAAAGAGAGAACTCTTTGAGGAGAGAGCAGAAACCATCCTTCTTCTCCTCAAACAAAGGTTCCCAGGACTTCCACAATCTGCACTAGACATAAGCAAGATCCAATACAACAAGGTAACGTAAATGTTGCCATGTTAATCTTCTCTTTCCAAGCCAACCGGAACTAATAAAATAGTTTATTTTGCGCAGGATGTAGGACAAGCCATTCTAGAGAGCTATTCAAGAATAATAGAGAGCTTGGCTTACACAATATTGTCAAGGATTGAGGATGTCATCTATGCAGACTCTCAGGTTCAAAGTCCACCTTCAGGGCCAAACGACAAGGTGGAGGAAGATACAGAGAAGATGATTTCTTCAGAAACACCAACATCGAAGACACTCTTAGATTTCATGGGATGGAATGTGGACCAAAAAGAGGCAAAGAAAAGCAGCTCCATAGGCAGTGGTGAATATGACAAGCTTGCCATGAAAGCCTATTAAAACTACCCCAAAGAAGTCTTCCTGCTTAGAGAAGCTTGAGATCTTGAGTGGGCTAAAGAGCCCAACAGCTCGGCATTGACATCATAAATTGTACAAGTACAAAGGAAATGGAAAGTATAAAGAAGCCGAAACGCTAACAGAAGTTGAAACTTCCTACATATACAAATGTAGTTAGGAAATTGGATTTAACATTCACCAAATGTAGATAAGGAGCTTAGCAGTTGTGTTAGGAAAATCCACTATGTAACTACTGAGTTTAATTCATTTGTTATTGCTTTGGCTAAACCAAATACACTTGCAAATAAGTGTATTATCCTTTCGGTTTGGACTTCCTGCTCTCTTTTGTTTGGCGTCAAACTTCAGCTTAGTACTCTCAGGACACAGGCAAGGAACGATAGTAGCTTCTGTATATTGAAGTATATGCCAATCCGATTGATGACAAATAGTATCTTTGGTGGGATTACAGAGTACCAAAGATCTGATCGTTGCGGGAACCACAAATGGGAAATGTGTAAATGCCAAAATTTTCGATTTTATTACGCTATAGAAATGATAACATGTATGAGTTAAGAGTTGAATCCAACTCCTGGAACATGTCCATCCTCAATAAGCATGTAAAGTATGCAAGATACGATGTTCAAAAGGTTCTGACATCCTTTTCTGTAACGTTTCCCAGCAAACGAAGGATAAAAATATGAAAAGGACACGCAATTAGGAATCTCTTTTATCCTAGCCAACACGAGTAACCGCAGCATGTATTGCATCTGCAAGATGAGGGACTGTTGCAGAACTAAGCCCTGCCATGCTTATCCTCCTGTAGAAAAAATAAAGGAAAAGAAGCACATTATATCATCACCATCCCACTCAAATTGAGCATCAGTAAACTGCATTTAGTGGTAAATATGATATTGTTAGAACTTGAAAATTAGCATCATTACGGTAACCAGAATCGTGAACCTTTATCTGACTCTATAATCATATTGGAGCATTAACATTTTTGAAGGATTTGAAAAATATCCAGTTTAATTTTTTATTAATACCAGTAGTTTGGTTATGGAAAAGGGCAAGAAAAACGTTAATCACAAACAGATTGGAAGGACAAGACTCCTTCATCCTGGACAAACATCTGAGCTTTCAAATATTGTAATTTCAAGTTTCGAAAAGGATGATAAAATTACCCATCGGATGTCATGTAAATGTGATACTCTTTGGTCATGAAGGCAACTTGTTCACTGTTCAAGCCAGTGAAGGTAAACATTCCGATCTGCTCGAAGATGTGACTCCAGCGACCAGGAGTGCCTAAGACGAGGAAAAGAGCATTCAAAAAAATCCACAAACTAGTACATCATGATGATGTACATAACCAAGCTAGAATTAGAATATTTGAATATTGATGTAACAAACACAGATGCATGAAATTAGGATGTTATAAAAGGAAGGAGTTGATAAAAAAACTCGGTTACGCAGACAGTTTGCATCAGAAACTTGAAGGCACAGGATACCTTCATGGTATTGTCACATGATTTTTTTGACTAGATGTCATTTCGTGCACAGGTCAATTTAATAACGTCATAATCTTGACCCTAAATGCTAATGAAAGAAAGATAATTAAAGGAGGATAACATGAAGTGGATCAGAGTACCTCTAGCACATATAGAATTAAAAAGTTTCTCTCGCATATCAATAATCCGATCGGCCATTCCTTTCAGCTCAATGGTCCATTCGTTATACATATCCCTGCAACAAATAACAAAAGTTGAAGAACACTAGAGGTTAATCTCATGAATTCTAATTGCTTCATCAAATGGCGTAGGTCTATGACTCGTTTCATCAGATCAGATGGTAAGGAAGAAATGACTCAAACTAATAGTAAATAAATAAATGTACCATTATTGTTGGTCATTTAACTTTGAATATTCCGAATACTATGTATATTGTCAAAGAATTTAAATAGCTTATTGCTTCATTGGTCAAAAGAAGCTCTAATACTATTCCATTCTTACCAAGTGCAAACATGCATTTCTATGCTTACGCCTTATGAGCTAATAAACTATCCCAATGCTGACCAGGTATATACCTGTCTTTAAGAATTGTAGCAACAATAGATGCACCATGAATGGGTGGATTAGAATACATGGGTCGGATCACAAGTTTCAGCTGGCTCTCAACCCTGCTTGCCACATCTGCCGTCTTGCAGATCTGTAAAAATTTAGCTATATGATTATATCGTTTATTTTCAGAAGCATTTTAAAAAGAAACCCTACGGAAATTTGAGGTTTCTATGCAAACATATAATCTTCTAACAACCAATTTGGTGCTCTAATAGAATATCACCACCTCCAACCTAATCCCCAACTCCTTTTTCCTCCTCACTTTCCAGAATGAAACACATATCAACCTTGAATATCAACAAAGGGAATTTTCCTTGACAAAGAAAAGTTGATTTGATACCATAAACCAAGAAATTAAATATACCAAATTTAAAGAAAAGTTGATTTGATACCATAAACCAAGAAATTAAATATACCAAATTTATAAACTTAACCAAAATGGAAGTTGTTGCATTATAGAAACTCACTTATGCAAATCAAAAGCTTCAGTTATTCAATGTGCATTAAATAAGGGCTTTTAAGCAAAAGAAGAGCATTTCGGAGAAGAGGATCTTACAATGCTGAGAGCACCAACACGCTCCCCATAGAGTCCCATATTTTTAGCATAACTCTGTGCTACTAGACACTCACCACCATCTGCAACAAACATTCTAACAGACTGTGCATCCGCATCTAGGCTACCACTTGCAAATCCCTAAAAGTATCAATTGTGAAGTACTCAACAAGTCAGAATGCTTCAATCTTCTAGCATGAAGAATATTTAATACTACAGAGTAATAATCTAGAGGTAGTTTAAGTCTTTGGAAGAACTAGGGAGGCTTATGAAGACTTAACAGCTCATACACAACAACAACTGCAGATATGGTTATGATCTCAAATTACTTTAGCCTCCATTTTTCCAACAATGTTCCTGTACCTGATATGCACTGTCAAAGAAAGGTAGCAAAGCTTTTGATCGTATCAACTGTCTGATCTGCTTCCACTGCGCAAGGCTTGGGTCAACACCAGTTGGGTTATGAGCACATGCATGAAGAAGCACAATTGATCCTGATGGTGCAGCTTCAAGATCCTCCAGCAATCCTTTATTTCACAAGTATAGCAAAAGTTCAATCTTTGAGTTGCGGAATTTAACAACTAAGAATCATAAGATACTCCTCTAAGGAGTATGAACAGACTAATATTACTAATCAAGGTTTAAGTGCACTTAAACATCTCAAATTCATTAAATCATTCAGTCAGACTAACACTATAATTATAATCCATAAACATCAGCAGTTACATATCTAATGTCCTAAGTTGTACGTTTAACACATTAAGAACAACTATAAGCTTAGAAGCAACAATAATACAAGATGACGCCAAAATGAGTTCACTTAGAACAAAGGTCAAACCTTGGAAGTTCAGACCACGTGTTGTTGGATCATAATAACGGTATGTTTTCACAGACAATCCGGCAAGAGTGAAGATTTTTGCATGATTTCCCCAAGTTGGCTGTGGAATGTATATTGTGAGCTGCCAAAAAATAGTGGATAAAGTCAATTACAGTTTCGATTACTCCAGTCTATTTTCTTATTTTAAAAAAGAAAAGACTATTGAGCACAAATGACAATGAGGGGTAAAAAAAAAAGCGACTTACTTGGTGATGATGCCTTGCAAGAAACTCGCTACCAACCCTAAGAGAACCAGTACCTGACAAGCACTGGACAGTAGTCACCCTGTTCTCTTGAATGGCTGGGCTGTTGAAAAGCAAGCAAAATATAAAATTGACAATCCAGAAAACTTTGGTTGTTGTAGCAGTTAATCATTTTTTATCCAAATTAATGTCCTAAACTTATTTTCAGTACCACCTTCTCACTAGTTATTCGAAAACTTTCAAGTTCCAACAGTCTCTTTACCTATCAGCACCAAGAATAAGTTTGGCACTCAATTTGTTGAACTCCGCAAGCCCAACAATTGGAAGATACTCTTTGACCCGAGAACTGGAAAATGCAGAACAGTAAAGACATTAACAATTATAAAACAACAAGTGCAACCACAGATAGGAATAGCAATTTAGTAGCTTACGGATCATTAACTAAAATTTGCTCTGCCCGTCTAACAACATTTAGAACCAGAGGCTTCCCTTCCTGCGTCGCACCATTAACTTTGCAATTAAATGAATTAATATTGCAGCATAACACTTGCGTAAAGACCATGATCAGAGAATTTAAGCGTGCATACACGTAGACAAATAAACAAGACACAATTAGCGAAAGGATAAAAAGGCAAACCTCAGTTCTGTAAGCACCAACGCCCAAATTCAACTTATTAGGGCTGGTATCCTTGTTATAAGCGACGGTGACCTGTTTGTTTGACAATAAATATAGTGATTAACATGAAACAATTTGTTAAGCAGAGTGAGAACAACGCATTAAACGAATCCCATTAGTAAGACTAAAATTTATCAAACTATAAGGTCAAAACTAAATGCCCAATTCTTTTTATATAAAAGAAATATGCAAGCAAGACTCTGATCCAATGATCTTGTAACCAACAACTCATAACTTAGAAACGTAATCTTGCTTAAGCATACATCTTCTTGATGCGTTTGATCACCTAATGGATCAAGCAACTAATTCTTTGTTTGATCAGCTAATGGATCAACTGTATACTTCCAAACAAGCAACGTGGGACACCATAAGCACAGAACCTGCTTATGTATGAGCGCAAATGAACAGAATAAAAACGAAGAGGAAAGAGAAGAAGAATAAGAGAGTTACCCCGAGAATAGGATCTTCAGGAGCCCGCACGATGTTGGCAAACACAGAGTCAGAATCCATAGTTTGACGCTCTCTTTCGATCAGATTACTAACGAAGACGTCAAAGAGTGATCATATAGAGGTATATATATATTAACTAGTCTGGTGTGATCTCTGTTTTGGCAATTTGGGTTTCTGTAAAAATGTTGAGTTACTATGGGCGCCGTTGGAGTTAGGACTTGCCGGCCCATTGTTTAAGGTTTGTTTTTCAACTGTCGTCGTTTCAGCATATGCTTGTCGTTTGGTTATAGTTACATAGTTTTCCCAATCAAACAATAATTGTACGTTCCGTCTCCACTTTCAATGAAAATGTTATTTGGTTTTGGCATACCGTTTTGAGATATTTTTTAAATTTATAAAATTAATTTCTAAATTTTTTACAAATTAAAAAATAGTCTATATTGATATATTATACATTTATACTATATACTCTACTAGTTTACTGTTTACATAAACCATACTTTAAAAAAATTTAATAATAAATAATAATAACAATTAATTTGAAATAACAATAATTTTTAAATATTTTACATATAAATAATAACCACAATTAATATAAACAAAGACA
>JANIPN010000218.1:15129179-15141486 GCA_027478595.1 Erythroxylum anguifugum
AACAATTCAATATTAATACAATAATAAATCACAAGCCAATTTCCACCATTCAATAATCAATAAATCACCATTTCAATATTAATTTCTAATTCACTTCCAATTTCCAATTCCAAATTCCAAAATGCCAAATTCTAATTCCAATTCCAAATTTAATTTACAATCCAATTCTAAAATCCAATTCCAATCCCAATTCCAAATTTTATTTCTAATCCAATTCAAAAATTCAATTCCAATCCCAAACTTAATTTTCAATCCAATTCTAAATTTAATTTCCAATCCACTTCTAATTTCCAATTCCAATATGCAATTTGCTAAAATCCATTTCCAACATCCAATTTCAAGCTTCCATTTTCGGTTTAATTTAACAACTCACAAATCACAAAAATTACAACTCACAATCCATTCCAATCCATCCGAAATCAACCCCATCAATTTCCAAATTTTGCCTAAATCCACTTCCCAAATTTTGCCCAAATCCATTTCCATTCGAACAAAACATAATCCACCGCAAGCCACTACCAAACCTTCCCCCAAATCCAACACAATAACAGCATTTTTTCACCTCAAATCCACCATAATCCAACATACAACACAATCACATAAACAATCATGGTGAAAATGCATGAAAAATGAAACCAAAATAAAAAACACACACCCAAAAAATTATCGGGTCTTCGGTGCCAATTGGAGTGATCAGAGATGTCGTCCTGTGCTCCGGCGGTGGTACGCTGGTCGTGCCGGCGACGAGGAGGAGCGCTTGGCGACCACGAGGACGAGGAGGAGTGAAGCCGGCGACGAGGAGGAGCGGGCTGTCGAAGACGAAGATGAACCACCGACAAGGAGACTGGAGAACATGTCGACAGCGAGGGGACGGCGAGACAAGATCCGATGAGGGAGGAGCAGCGGCGTGGAGAAGGAGACACCGAAGATGCGCGAAGAAGACTCCAAAAGACAAAAGTCGGGGAAGGGGGGGGGGGGTTTGATAGTTTACTTTTTTGCAATTTGGTCCCTGGGGAATATGGAATTTTTCGAAATGGTTCGGAAAATTCCGAAATTCGGGGTACCGAACGAAACAGGCCGATACCGACCGGAATTTAGTCCCGGTAACATTTTAGCCGTACCGGTTCCGTACCGACCAGTACGGTACGGTAGTCATATCCTATCCTTAACCAGTCTGAAATGCTGATTAACTAAGAAAATTACAATTACATCCATCGTTTCAAGATAATAATATAAAGACAAGTTTTATGAAGAAGAAGTTGTTTTGGTTCGTCGACCGGCCCAAAAGATGTCGCTGCTCTGCCTCTGCCTCTGCCTCTGCCTCTGCGCTGTCTTCCTCTGCTTCTCGCCGCTTTGCTGCGCCTGCTTCTGCTTGCCAACACACAACACAACCTTCCTTGTTATTACGATTACGATTATATAATATAACACAAGTTTTGTTTTCTTTACCTGGAAATGAAAAGTTGGGTTTCGACCTTTGGATAGTATTGAGAGGCCATCACGAACTGCCACTGCGTACATACACAACACAAACCATGAAATTTCATATTATTTTTAATTATTTATGTTGTTTGACTCTGTTTTTTTTTTGTCAATAAATGTAAATGTAATGTTGATTTACCTAGAGCTGGTCGACAGTCCTCCCCTCTGTCGTTAATGGAGATTTGTTGCAACTTCTCGTTAGCTGAGGAGGATGTGTATTGTGAGCGGGTGTGTAAAAACATGGGCAAATCCTCTGCCTCAAATCCACGCTTCCAGGTCCAGCCATTTTCTCTCACATTCTCCTCAGAAGATGAAGAAATGGAGTCCCTGTACGCAAGTGCGTTAGGTCTATATATTATCATGTAGTGGACAGTGGTCATTTTCTGGATGAACACTCCAAAGGGTCTATATATTTGGAATGATTGTGTTATGCTACTGGAGAGAAAAAGGATGCTAGGGAATTGTACCTCCTCGCATCTTCATTTGATATATCAAATTGCAGGATTGCTGCTCAAAAAGAAAATAAAACAAACAAACGCTTGTTGAATAAGTAGATTTCTGTACTTGGACACGCCAAATCCAGACAGATATAAGCCTCAATAAACATAGATAGAACGAGGAAAAGAAGGGTGGGAGTGCTTACGGGTTGATAAATATCTGCGGTGAACTTTAGGCAAACTAGAGTTCCACCTTACTCTTGCTAGAGCAAGCTGGTGAGCGTATTCTTGGCATGTCGTAAGTCTCTAATTTGGAAAGGCAATATTAAGCTTGTTGAGTTCATAAATAAACGTATAAAAAACAGAGCAATTGGAGTCTTGTCAAGGTGGTGAGTTTTGAAGTGGGCATATACTAACTTGTTTAAGGCAATTGATGCTATGCTCAGCTTCAGAGAATGCGTTAGTCTTGGAAATGCTAGAATTTAGATTAGATGATACACACCCCACATGATCGACAACAGTCACCACAGCCCGACATATGTACTCCTTCGTGGTTTCCAAAACTCTGCAAAAATATATTTTGTCATAAGCTTGGAAAGACCCTTTTGTCAAAGTAAAACTTAAGAGAGATGGATGATGGGGCACTCACTGTTTCTTTTCTTTGGCATTCAGGAAAGACTTTTCACAGTAGTCAGCTGCATGATGGAGTTGGGAACGTAGCTCTTTGAGTTCCTTCAATTTTTAACAGAAGAATAAATATTACAGCAAGTCGTATTAGCTAGTGAAAACGAAATAAAGTGGGGGAAAGACGAGGACTTGGAGAGACTTGTCAAAGCGAGTGGCATCTGCTGATTCACTTTCTGAATTCTGATGGCCAGATGCTTTAGACACTTGCATTCTTTCGGTTTCTCCTGGAAGCTAAAATAGAGGGATTGAAGAACGAAGATAGATTTGTAGATAAAAACTTTATTTTGAAGTCATTCATGCAACGCAAACTCATCTCAGGTTCAGTGTTTTTAAAAGTTGAAACCAAAAAGAGCAAAAGACAGTAAAAGACAAGGGAACTGGAGGGCTCGTGAAACCACCACCATTATCTTGACTCGGAGAATGAAAGGTCATAACAAGTGAGATATTTGAGAAATTAAGGCATGAAAAAGATGCACAGAAGGGGACAAAATAAGACTGCAGACCCGTGATCTTATATTTCCTTTTTTTTCTTTTCCTTTTCTCCAAACAAAACAGATGCAGACAGTGATTTTCCTCTGATTGCAATCACACAAGTCCAAAGATGTTATTAATATTTATCGTGCACATTGAATGAGATACACGCAAATTTTACTGAGTTTCCTTTTCCATTTTAAGTTTCGAAACACTTTCTTTGTAAAAAGAAAGTTAAGTAATGACCCTCTTTCGATTTCTCTACGACATAAAGTCATTGTCATTATCATTAGTATTTTTGGCATTGCTTGGTCCCCAAAACACTCCTGCTATTTGGTAATAATCATTTTGACTGAAATTGATCTTATTGCCACATACATAAGTTAGGGTGATTGTTAACATGATTAACATTTAGAACAAAAATTGAGCGGAGATGAAACAAAATCTGGCATATACAACATTATGAAGTTTAGCATGTTCTGTGATTCAGGAAAGAACCATATAGTGGTATATTATTTATATCTGAAAGTCAATAACACAGTCACCAAGCTTTTCTGCTGCCTTAATTTCCATCAGGACTTTGCCTGTGTGATGATCTGAAAACCCAGATGAAGATAGAATGTTTATCACATTCTTGTGCGCTACTTGCTTAGCTGAATTTTGTGAACTTTTGTGCTTCCCATGTTTCAAAGGTTCGGCTTTGATCTTAACTCTAGCGTCTGCTGTCTCCCTAGCCTTCATATTCCCTGCAACAACATAACATACTGATTTCATCAACTCAACAATTTAGATGCAAACTGATCTGAATACAACCTGCTAAGTTGCAAGAACACAATTGAAGGCATTAGGGCCGGGTAGAGGGAAAACTAAGAAATGATCAGGTCCTATGAGAAGGGTGTCTACTGTCTACCACTAGGCCACACGCCATTCCTTAGAGCAAGGATATCTATTGCCAACCATCAGTACTTCTATATCTGTTATCTCATGGTAATTTCCGTCCAAATGAGAATAGGATATGCAAGTCGAAGATAAGCCTTCTTTTCCCTCTCTGGTTCAAAACCCCAGGCACTTAAAGTTTACTTTCATTAGGTGATTTTGTTGCCTTTGTCAAAATCCCAAATGCCTCCATCCATTCATTCTTCATACATAGAATATTAATTAATTTGAAATGAACTAGCAGATTCATGTTTGCCGTTTCAGAAACCAAACTTACCACCAGGAAAATGATAAATGCTTAAGCTAGACCTTTAAAAGGCAGAAGAATTAGTTTTGCTGGAGAATGGAGATAAAGTGTACTAACAATATTTGGCCGAGTGTTCTAAATATGGACAGGGCAGCTGGAAACTTATCTCATTTGATCCCATCTCTAAGAAAACCCCTCAAATACTTCCATACGAAAATATGGTCTAAAATGTAGTTCAATCTTCATCTCCCTCAAGACTACTGAAGCCAATCTAGTACGATCCTTATTCCTCTCAAATCTGCTGAAGCATTCAAACAAGGGAATGGGACTAAACACTGACTAGAAACAGAAAGCTGTGAAATGCTACATGAAGGAGAGAACTGATAATAAAAAGCCAGACCCCTTACCAAACTCTACAAAGGGCATATTTCTTGTTCTATACAAAGGATCATTAAAGATATAAAATTAACCAGTGTGTGAACCCGGGCATGACGAGCTGCACCCCATTTGCAATTTCCTTCCATTTTTATCCTAAGTTTTGTTTTAAGATTTTACAGAACACTAAGACAAGTTACATTTACATTATAATTGTCAAACGTGACCTTATTAGGAGAACTAGATTCAGAGAATTTTGAATTTACAAACTCACATGATAACTTCCATACTGCCTATCCTAATGCTTTGAGCATAAGAAGCATTGATTGACTGGCTAAATATTACCTTCAGACTTTCTGGTGATAGAATCTTGCCTTACAAGAGATGACTTGCCACGTCTAAGGCATAACCATGTCCTCTCCTCTTCATTATCGTGTTCTGACATAATTGGAACATGCCAGTGACCTTCCTCCGATTCCTGTCCATTGTTTTCCAAGTTTAGCATAGCTCCTAAATTGTAACTAACACATAGGTAAGATTCAAAAACACGCATACCAATTACCAACACTTTTTATTAATATTTCACATTAAGCCGGAAACAAATCAAGGGAGAAGCTGTTCAAAGTATCACCTGAATTACAACAGACCAAGGTAGAGGCATGTGAAAAACTGGGCCAGAGTTGGAAAAACTGAAACGGACCTTCCATAACCAACAAAACAGATGATTTGTTATGATAGATCGGATTCAAGATAGCTTTTGAACAAGATATCTTACTTCTTATGTGAGTAACTCTTGCAGAAGAAGACAAATCATATCATGATAATTGAGTCAGGAAGAGACTAACTCACTTGGTGCCTTTCTTTCCATTTTGGAAAGTAGTCATTTCCTAGAAGTAGAAATGTATGGTCTCTCATCTCATCGTTGGTCACTATTAAACATTTGAATTTTACAGCTGCATATAACCAGTACCTGAACCATAGGTTACTACCATAGGCTTTGAATGCTATTGCATCATTTTATAAAAATTTACTGATGCAGCAGAAAGTGATGGAGCTGGATAATTAACTTTGAAACACAAAGATACATGCAATATCATTCTCACCAATCATCATTTGATCCGGTAGGTGTCGCATATAGCGCATCAGCATTTCTCCACTTCTCAATCAGTGCCTTATTTACAGGTACACGCATTTTGGGTGAAGCAATGCGCTTATTGTGCAAAATAATGAGCGGCCATCCTTTGGAAGGCAGTTTTTGGCGTATTCCATTAACAACAGTATTGATCTACAGAATAAGCCATGCAAGAACCGTGTTAAGAAACATGAAAGGTAAAAAGTCTCCTAAATTTGTTTATTTCAGCACTTTGAGCACAATTCATATACCTTAGAGGGTAAAAATCTTCTCTGGTCAAAAAGACCCACGTTAGCTGCATCCACCACTGCTTCAAAGGGTCCATAATAGTCAAGCCATTTCTGCAAATAAATCACTAGGCTTCAATCCTCTCATCAAATTCTCACATAATTCTACAAGTAATATGAAGAAAATTCCATACTTGAAATTTTTCAAAACTTGAATCCCTATCTCTCCTTATGGCTAAAGAAGCAACTGAGTCAGCAAAGTTCTCTGTTTCTATAGGATTTAGGTCAACTGCAACCAATTTCTCCCCACAGCAATTGCAAAATCCATCCTGTGCAATATATGTACATGAAATGGACCACCTACCCTTACCCAGCCAACCCTGCCCGTGCCATCCTCCACCTCCATTTTCAGTTGCTTCTTTAACAAGTCTCTTGTCCCACTTTCGTTTCCCCACTCTTGAAGCTGCCTCACTCTTAAACCATCTAACTATTGTCCCTGCAGTAGAGGGTGAAACTTTACCTACATATGTTCTAAGTTTATGCAACAAATAGTAAACCTTGTCAGCTTTACCAGCTTCTATACTAACTTTTAAGAGTGCCTCCAGCTCAGGCTCTTCAGGATAAACATCATGCTTCAACATGTGTTTTTCTACAGAAAATGCTTTAGCAATATCTCCACTACTGCAAAAAGCAGTTAGAGCAGGACCATAGGACCTCAATTTAGGTTTTATGCCCAAACTTATCATTTTCTTCACCATATCAAAGGCCATATCACCATTACCAGTTGACATTGCCATCCTAGCAACAGCCGTCAATATTGCTTCATTCATCGGGACATTATCCATACACATCCTCTCATAGATTTCAAAACCCCTCTGAAGCGCATAGTTCTTGACATCTTCACTTACACAAATCAAGTTATCATTTCCGATGTCACTCTGCCTGTCCTGCTTAAATATACTTAAACCATCTTGAGATTGTGATTGTGGGTTACTAGACTCACTAGAATATTGGGTTGAGTGCTGCTGTTCATTCGGATTACTGTGTAAACCATTACAATTGACACTAGAATTGAACTCCATCTTATCACTATCAATCGATTCCATCCCACTGTTGGGAATTTGAATATTAGAAGTGTTAGCATCGGAACTCGTATCGCCACTAGAATTTGAAATCTTAGCATCAGAAACCCTGTTAGAGACTGCATGCAAAGTTCTACTAACACTGCCACTTTTAGCTGGTTGGACAAAACCCACTGCAGCTGAGGAACAAAGATACAATAGCACAGTGTAATGGTATTGTCCTAACTTAATCCCTTCTCTCTGAGCTAAATCATACAACTTAATTGCACCCATGACATCTCCTCTTTTTGAGCACATATCCAAGCTGGCACGTAAAGGAAGATTTTTTGAATCAGAGTCCTCTTCTTTAGACCCCTTTTCAATTTTCACCTTAAAGCCATCACCTTTCCCCTTGGTTTTATTCTCCTTCATTGCAGCACCGTTAAGTAATTGGCTGTCTTTAATTTGCTCAAATTCTGTAACTTCACTTCCATCCCGGGAACCCGTAGGTGAACTAACAGAACGTATTTTCCTCCTTTTACGAGAAGCTAGGTCCCGTCCTATATTTCCTTTCTTTATGATCACGTTTTCTGTCTTTTCCTCTACTGCTGGACTCACCAACTTCCTCGCGTACTCTTTCCTTGTCTTTTCACCTTCAGAACTTAAGGAAGATAACCCAAAATCAGCTTTTCTTTCACTTTTCGAATTCGTGGTCACTTCTGGAGTTAGGTGGTCCGTCGGCGACAAATGTGCACGTGTGCTGCTAGCATGAGCTACAACCGAGGAAAAAGGTGTGTGCTTTGCAGGTGAGGAAACAAGAAGATGAAAGAAACAGGGGAATTCAGCAGTGTTAAGAAGAGGTGAAGGACACTTACTGAGAGGAGGTGAGAGGAGGCTCTTTTGGTGCAGGATGTTGAAGGTAAAGAAAGCCATGTGTGGCCATTAAGAGGCCTCTTAGCAAATATTTACCTCGCAATCCACGGAGGTCGTTAAGTGCCCGGATTATTGGTATTTGCATCATTAATATATTGTAAAGCCATTATTAGACATTGGTGGACGAGGACTAGTAAATTACTGAACCCAGAAGCTCACAGCAGGAAGTCCAGATATTTTGTCAAATTTTATGGTGTTTTTTCTTATGAATCTCAACCATTCATTTACGTGAATTTTACGTAGGTCCTGCATAAATAAATGACTGAGATTTATGGGACAGAATAACACACTATAAAACTGAACAAAAAATCTTGTCCATGTAGTAAGCCGAATTGCTGAAAAGAAAATAACAATTCGGTCGATAATACACCTTTTAAATATGGATTTTAAACTTTTATATTGAATTCTTAAAAATAAGTTAAAATGATTCCATGATGTCTTTTTATTACTTGTACATGATTTTATTTTCGGATTTAAATTATATTTTAGTAAAACGTGTGATTTAATTAAAAAATTAATAGTAGATGAATCGGAAAAGGAGGAAGTAAGTATGACAAGGGAGAGGAGCCATTAAGGCACACGATTGCCTGCAAAGGTGGATTTAGTGTTTAACTGTACATTTGATGGTGGTTTATACTTCATATACTCTGTGTTCTTTGAAAAAAATCATATATGAAATTACGATAATGCAAGCAGTTTTGAAGGCTCTAAGCAATGTGAAAAAGTTTAATATTGTTAAGTAATAAAATTATTGCCCTTCTGATGTTCCTAAAAAAGGGCATTTTTATCACTCAATTAACATATTTCTTAATCTCCATTGCAACTTTAATTTTAAAAGTAAAGCCAAAGATTCAATAAAAGAATGCTCCAAAGATAATCTCTGCTTGCTTGAAGAAGGGTTTTGTCCAGAATTCAGGGAATCACATTCATAGGAGATAACAAACAGCTACAATGAACAAAACCAAAAAGGGTATATAGCTCTACTGCATGTTGCTTGTGGCTATATGATAATCCCCAGCATCAGTATCAGTATCTAAGAAATGAAAATCGGATCATACTAAACGTCAACATCAACTTCATGCTCTCCTCCAGAAGTTTAAAACTGTCATAAAGGCATTGAGATACCTGCAATATAGACATTCCACGTAAAGAACTAATCAACAATCTAATTCAAATAAGAAATATGCATAACCAAGCATGATAAATAGAACAACTTCATGAGCAATAGTTTGAACTTTGAAGTGCTATGATTGATATCTCCATCTCTTTTCTGCAAAGTGGTGGCAGCAAGAAGCAAAATATGCCACTTTCCATTCTCTAAAGCCCTAAATTACCCACTCCATTAAAAGGTGCCAAGATATAAGTCACTTCATATCCATATAGCCTTTATAGCCTTGGCCAACTAGTGAAAAGAAAATTACAGCAAAATCCATTATACATATATGAACCCAAAAAAGATTAAAAAAACTTGGCACTTAATTGTGTGAAGATTACAACTTCATTGAATTGTTCAAATTTATGAATCATGATATTAGGAATAAAACACAGCCCAAATATTTATGTTTAGATCAAACTTCTCAATTCCAATCTGTTAAAACATCAATATTCTTGACAACTGGAGTACAACTCCAAAAGGACAATCAATATAATACTATCCCCACAATTATTCGTTGGCATAAAAAGACATGCATGTTTGGCATCCTTAGGCATAATGGTTCTGATATGAGACTAGTTAACTAACTAAATAACTAAATACAACTCGATAATTATTTAGTTTTCACTATAGGGATTTAATAAATTCTCAATGAATTTGTAATTAAACAAAATTTTTGCGAGTAAAATATATGAACATCCCATTTGATTTTGCTCATTATATACAATTTACTTATTGTATAAAATTATTTAAAATACATTTTACGGTATTACAAATACGAAAATTCAATTTTTTTTACTAATTTTTGTCCAGATATTTTAATATGATTCGCTATCAAATAAGAACAATCATACATACTTTATCATGTGTTTACTAGTCTGTCACACAACATTCTGTATTAAAATACAAAAATTCAACAAAAAGTCTCTTTTACCATGTTTGACATTGCAAAGTACTTTTAAATTTAGAATACTAAGAATATTTTTAAAAATGAGTACAGCTACAACAGAGATTCATATCATTTACCTTATTTTTATACTTAAACTCTATAACAAACCCATATTGCAATATTACAAACAAAGCTGAGCAGCCTGAAAAAAGCAGGTTACGATGATGGTAGTGATGACCAAGAGTCCTCGGGCTACTACTAACCAAGTCAAAAATCTTTTTAACGTACTGAGATTTTAGGATCATAAAGAATTTAATGATGTAACAAGAACTGAAGTTCCAATGATATAACTAGTTTAGAAGTCATATGGCAACAGATCGGTTCTTAAAATCTCTCTACGATGACCTCCCAAATGTTTTCAAATCCTCCATCTTTCTTAAGGATCTTAATCCCTGGAGACTAGTCAAACATAATCCTCTGTTTTAACCCAACTAGAGAAACATTACGGACATGACATCTTCACTACTGGACAGGAAATGCTTAACGGCCTACTTGTAGCTACAACTGAAAACAATGCACAATGTATCCGATCGATCATATGGACTAGTACGTTGTGTAGCGTATAAACAATATGTACAAGCATTTCTTGAGTTAGCAAAATAAACAAACAGTTGGTGCGCGTAATGGTAGATGCATACTTTACAGAGAAATTATGTAGTTTAGAAACCACCTTGAGGCACTAAAGCCCAGCTATCGGACTCATTGGACAAGCTTGATATCAACCTCGACAAAGCTATTGCACTGTGCAATGGCATCATCGATCCCGCACAGCTCAGTTGCAGAGGTAATCTATAAACCAAAACAAAAATTGAACAACCAAAGTAAAAGCATACCCAGTTAAAGTATTATAGTGGAAATGTAACCAAGGAGCGGGTAAAAGCGAAAGGAGTGGAAAAAAACAAAAGAGACCTTGAGGAGCGAGAGAGACGCCTGGAAGAGACTGATACCAGGAGAGGAGTGGAGGACTGGAGCGAAGAGATGGATTTGTTGTTGAACTTGAGAGCAATGGGCCGTAACCGAGACGATAACCGAGAAACAAACTTCGAGGTCGACATTCTAGGAGGGTTTTAGCGGTCTCTTGTGTACTCAGTCTTCTCAGCTCAGCTGCCGTTGCGATGAAGAAGAAAACAAGAAAGATCTGAGGGTAGTTTGGGTATTGAACCAGGTTTTATCTTTCTTTTTCTCCGGTTCACTATCCATAACTAAAATAAAAAGAGTAATTTTGATATAAGAAACATAAAATTATGGATTAATTATTTTAAAGTTTTAAATTTCATAATTTTAAAAAATAATAAAAATATTTAAACTTTTAAAATTTTTATTTTATATTTGTAAGACCCACCCTGCAAAACAAGCTTGAACTTTTGATTGAAACTAACACATATTTATGATCTTCATTATGCCAAAAAAGAAACCAGATCTTCTGTTCAGTTTTATTCTGTTTTATTCTATCTCATGGAATCTCAACTATTTATTTTGCAGGATCCACGCGAGCTCCATGCGGATCCTACATAAATAAATGGCTGAGATTTATTGGACACAATAAAATATCATAATATTAAACAGATGATATGAACAAGCCCAAAAAAACAGAGTTGTCTACGGTCTGATTAGAGCTCCTCCTACAGTTAGTGTATGGTCTAATTTGACACATTCAATGCTCTGCAAATCATCCAAAAGAATTACATGATGTTTTCTAACATCCTCTGCACTCTCCTTGCCACCAACCGAGGCAACAACCTCCGATCGATCTAGGTCTTCTTCATCAATAACCACAAGAGTCATCTCAAACTACTTGTTTTCTTCACAACCCCATCTTCACAAAAATCATCCATGTCAACAACACCAGTGATCCAAAAAAAAAATCTTGAATCTTAGATAAGTGTCATCTTAGATTATAATATTGACCAAGCAAGTGTAAGAATCTTTTCCCGCCAGTTGATTCTCCTAAATGCCATAGCAGCAAGAAAGCTCATCAATCTCAAGTCTATTATGAGAAAAGGCATAAGAAGAAGTTCCACAGAAGAGATGGCAAGAAGCCATGGAAGCAGAACTCTAAAATGAAGAACAGGAGCAACAAGTACAGACGTATGCGGTTCTTCAAGAAATCATCACACCGACAGAAAGGGAAGCTTCGGTGTTTTGTCTGTGGAAGTCGAGAACATCTCGCAAATACCTGTCCTAAGGCAACCAGGAAAGATGCCAAATTCCTGGAGA
>JANIPN010000218.1:15160011-15176821 GCA_027478595.1 Erythroxylum anguifugum
ATTCCACTCCATTCCATTCCATTCCATTAATTGCCATTCCATTCCATTCCATCCTAAACTCCCAAACATACCCTAAGTAATCAAACAATGTAATTCTAAGAACCCAATTATTGGATAGCCTCACCTACAAATCTATCTGCGATAAGAAGTATAAACATTACAGTAAAAATCTCTGAAGAAGAGTAGAACGGTGACTGCTCGTCATTGTATTCTCAACCGAAGTTAAATTAAAGAGGGTATAACTATAACCCAATCTGATCTCATTAACCAAAACCGTCGATGGCGAAACCCCACCCACACGTCACCCTGGAGGTTGGCTACGACGGCGTCGCTGTCATCACCATCAGCAACCCTCCCGTCAACGCCTTGGCTCTTCCAGGTCACCCTCTCTTTTGTTGTTCGACTTTGGTTTTACTACTACTGCCGCTGCCTGCTGGTCTTGTTTGGCTTAACTGATTGAGTTTGTGGTTGGTGCAGTGATTGCCGGACTCGAGGAGAAGTTCCACGAGGCTACGAGGAGAGACGACGTCAAGGCTATCGTTTTGACTGGTTAATTTCTTTGTTTTTAACTTCTCTCACTCTTTGAGGTTCTTTAGTAGGCTACTGATGGTGATGAAGAAATCGGATTGTTCCACTGGTTGGTTTAATTTTGGTCTGATGATTTTGAAGGCAAGGGCGGGAAATTTTCTGGTGGTTTCGACATCAATGTGTTCCAGAAGATTCATGAGAGTGGTATGAGCTGTTTGGCATATTGACAAGCTTTTTGCTAGATTATGCTCTACTTGGACGGTTTGGACTCTCACTACGGTGTGGTGTTGTTGTTTCTTTGGCAGGGGATGCATCGCTTATGCCAGATGTGTCCGTTGATCTTGTGGTCAACAGCATCGAGGGTAGCTACTTATTTGATCCCAACGTGTACTTTTGAATTAGGAATTTGGATCATTGAGGTTTTTTTTTCCAATCCAATTGCGGGCTACTGCAGATTGCAAGAAGCCTGTTGTTGCTGCCGTGGAAGGATTAGCTCTTGGAGGAGGCTTAGAACTTGCATTGGTTCGGGTTTTCATGAAAACTGAGTTTGTTTATTGTGATTCAATTTCTCTTTTTGCAGAATTTAATAACCTATGTTTGGGTTTGACAGGGATGTCATGCTCGCGTTGCTGCGCCAAAAACTCAACTTGGCTTGCCTGAGTTGACGCTTGGAGTTATTCCTGGATTTGGAGGTGGGATTACTTCCTTTACTAAGAGTTTTGCAATGATCATGGACAAAAATTTGGAATTGATTTATACAAATTATATGAATATGTGTTTTGTGAACTGAAAATTTAGAACTTTTTTTTTTAAAGGAACACAACGACTTCCCAGGCTTGTAGGTTTGTCAAAGGCCATTGAAATGATGCTGGTAAACCTTCTGCCCATGTTCCGGATAAAAGCTTGTCATTTGAATGCTGCAATTACGGACATATGCCAGACGAATATTTAATCAATTATTGAGCCTCTCACAATAGCTTAAACCTCTAGGATGATTGGTTTGCTAACAAAAGATATCTAGCATAATTCTCTTTTGTACTTTGTTATAGTTGATGAATGACAGAAGTAGTGTCACAAATTTTTCTTGCAATATTGATGGAAAATTTCACTCAACATATCCTTCATGCTTCGACTGCTTGAGGACCCAGTTTGCTGCTATCGATTATCATTATCAATTCTCTTTTGCTGGCAATACTTAGGACCTTAGTTGGTTGTTGAGTTTAGTGCTCTTTAAGGCATGCTTGTGTTATGGTAATTGAATTGCTTGCAGCTATCCAGGCCAATAGTGTCTGAAGAAGGGAATAAACTAGGTTTAATTGATGTTATCGTGCCTTCTCAAGAGCTGCTCAAAGTATCTCGCCAATGGGCTTTAGATATTGCAGACAGGCACAAACCATGGATCCGTTCTCTTCACAGGACTGATAAGCTTGGTTCCCTGTCCGAAGCACGAGAAATACTGAAAGTTGCAAGACAACAAGCAAAGAGGACTGCGCCAAACTTGCCCCAGCATCATGCATGCCTTGATGTCATTGAGGAAGGAATAGTTCATGGAGGATACAATGGAGTTCTGAAGGTTCTTTTTTGCTGTTCTGTTTAGTTCGATATAATTTGTTTTCTTTGTTAGCTAAAAAGTTATTCTGTTCTGTGGATCTCCTCTTTCTTCCTTTAGTGTACATGGCATTTGATTTTCCTTAGATGAGGTAGTATGTTCTAGAGTTAGCCATGGACAATCAATGCATGATGGTGCAGTATAATATCTGTATGGAGATCCAGTCATACATTCGGATTTTTATTATTGCAGGAGGCAAAAGCATTCAAGGAATTAGTCTTATCAGACACTGCAAAAGGTCTTGTTCACGTGTTTCTAGCCCAGCGTGCAACATCAAAGGTAGTAATATGTCACGCTATAGTGCCATAGTTTTGGACTCAATTCCTGCGTGAACTGGTGATCATAAAGTATTAGAACTTGGTGTTCTGGAGAATTTCTGCCAACACATCATATATTAGATTTTTCATGTGGATTTTTATGCATAGTGTTTCATACATTTTCAAAATTTTTCTACTGAATGTGCTACTTATATCTGTTTACTTTAGTAAATGCATGATTATTTGATTTCTACTCTGGTTTTAATCCTATTGCAATGTTCTGTTGTATGGTGGCTGTTGCAAAGGAGTGTTTATTTTATCAGATTCTCTTTGTGCATGTGAAATACTATATATCTATTTCAATCTAGGCTAATTTTTTCTTTCACATAGTAGTTGTTGGCAAATCCTGGTGCTTTCGTCAACTTTCATTCATATTTATGTCTTTCAGAGATTTGCTCTTAAATAGGTTGTAAGAATTTTTATGTCACCCTTTCTAGAAAAAAAATTCATAGATCTTGATAATGTTTTCTGTAGCAAATAACTTTTAAAAAAAATAACATCCAAGTTCCTGTGCTTATTCAACTTATTTACTTTGACAGGTTCCCAATGTTACTGATACTGGTCTCAAACCAAGGCACATAAAGAAAGTTGCCATTATTGGTGGAGGTCTAATGGGTTCTGGCATAGCTACTGCTTTAATTGTTAGCAACATATATGTTGTACTCAAAGAAATCAATTTTGAATATCTTCTGAAGGGTACAAAAACAATAGAAGGTATTTATTAAGGTTAAGGACTGTTATATTACTTATTTAGAAAATAGGCCATCAGTTGTGTTCGACTTGTTCTGATTAATAGAGGGGCTTCAGTTTGCTAATGTTTGAGTTGGATGATGATTTGGCTGCTGAGGATTGTCAGCTTATCCAAGAAAATGGACACTTCTTTAAGTAGTTCATGATAGATTTTGCACAGTTTTTCCAAGTATAACTAGTGTAACAATATAAGTTGTAAACATTATGGGCTCTATTGATTTGCAGTGCAGGTAAGAGAATGACAATTACATAGAAGAATGCCTAACCATGATTATCATGTTTGTATAAATTGATGATTTGTATTTTCCTGACTTAAATACTTTACCACACACTTCGACTTTCTATTTTGTATTTCATGAGGATGTTTTCTACTTGTTTGCTATGAAAGCGGGACAACATACCAGGAGCCTAGTTTTTGCATAAAAAGATAAAAAAAATAACCTGAAGCCTTTTAGATAGAGAAAGAGCTTGGTGTTAATCCCTTTTTATGTGGCAGCCAATGTTCAAAGTTTAGTAACAAGAGGAAAGTTGACACAGGACAAGGCAAATAAAGCCCTTTCGCTTCTCAAAGGAGTATTGGACTACTCAGATTTTGAAGATGTGGATATGGTCATCGAGGTGAGCTTAAGTCTCAATTTCTTAACTCAACATTGTTATCATGGCAATTGCTTGGAGTATTTTAGTGTGGTTGGCTAACAGATTAATCAAGTTGTGCAGTTGGGATTCTTGTGATTTTTTTTTGCGTTCACTCTTAGTTCAATGTCACTTTTATTCAATGATGTTGAAAGGGATTTTAATAGTCTTTTTTCTATTGCTTAGAAACTATTGTGCAATCTGTTAAAAGTTGTTTGTCACTTCAATCTGCAGGCAGTTATTGAGAACATTCCCTTGAAACAAAAAATTTTCACTGAAATTGAGAAGGTCTGCCCACCTCATTGCATTTTGGCAACTAATACGTCTACTATTAACCTCAATTTAGTTGGAGAGAAAACCACCTCTCACGATCGCATCATTGGTGCACACTTTTTCAGGTTACAATCATCTTTATTCTCTATTTGTTCAGTGTCTGTGCGACCATTTTGTTGTCTGTATATTGAGACTACCTAAAATATGATAATTTCTTATATATCTCAGTCAACCTATTCAAATTACGATGATGGTCTCTAGTATAGCTATGTTTATACTTTGGCTTTTTTTTTGTAATTTGTATGACTTTCATTTTTAATGGCCAGTCCTGCTCACGTGATGCCTCTTCTGGAGATTGTACGGTCTGATAAGACTTCTGCACAAGCAATTCTAGATCTCATGACCGTTGCGAAACAAATAAATAAAGTTCCTGTTGTGGTGGGTAACTGCACTGGCTTTGGGGTCAACCGGACTTTCTTCCCATATACTCAAGGTGCACATCTTTTGGTCCATTTAGGTGTGGATCTGTTCAGAATTGACGGGGTGATCAGAAGCTTTGGCTTCCCTATTGGCCCATTCCAGTAATAATCTTCCCTTGATGCTATACTTTCCTTTTGCATGGTGTACCACTGGCCAATGCTTTACACTTTTAGCCAATTGTCGACCTTCTCAAGCTAATTATTGCCATGACTACTATATTCCTTGACACTGGAAAAGTATTGGCTGCAAGATGATAATTATTTCGCTTTTCTGCCTAGGAAAAGTATGCAATCATGTTTAATTTCTCTGCCAATATGTACAATATATGCTGCAAATTATCATTTATGATGGTTAAACTGTGTTTCCCATGCACTGTATGGTGAATGTCCGGTATGCTGATCTAACAAACTCGACTTCAGAAACCTGGCTGCGTAGGTTCTCTCTTTGTTGCATGTGTAGAGTATGCTACCAAGGCTTTCTCTATTGTACTCTTACGTTTGTCATGCCTTGGAACAAAATAAGATATTTTGTGTTGCAGTTGCTTCTCAGGTTCCTCAGGTTCCTTAAACTACTTCATTGAATTTTTTTTCACTTGTTTATGTAAACATTTTAAATAAGGATTATTCTACAATCTACATATGTAAGATAATTATGTTGGAAAATTTATATCTGGAGAAGTTAATAATTAACAGCTTCCTTTGAATTGTAATTGTGTACCCGACCGTGTTAGGGCAAAATTTGGGAATGTATTTGCCATATAATTTGATTTGGATTCCGATGTTGAAAGAAAAAGTGGATGTTGGCATCCGATGGAAGGACTTTCCAATAGGCAATGGAACTCGAGATGGATGATAGTATGTCTTATTATCATAGCTGAAATTCATTAGTTGTTAGATCCTTAGCCCTGATTCTATTATTTAGAAGTACTAGTTATCCTATCCTTTGAAAAACAAATCCCTTGATCTCGTGAAATATACAAATGTGTGTAATAAAAAGATTTTTTGAGGCTATGGAAATAAATGTGATTGAGACACTGTTGCAGTATCAATATCTCAATTTGATATTTGTCTATGCACGGATTATACTCCTTTGCCCGTGTTCTAGTTGTAGCTATAAACTGTCTCATTATACTTGCAGGCTTCAGGATGTAGCTGGATATGGAATTGGTGTTGCAGTAAGGGAGGAATTTGATAGAATGTTTCGTGGTCGTACATTCGGGTCTCCACTAGTTGACCTTTTATTGAAAGATGGACGTAATGGTAATGGAGATTATTTTCATTTGGATGATATCTTCAATTTCTACGTGATAATACTTTTGGTGATTGCTTGATCTGAATTTATTTATGCTTATCTCATGTCAGGTAAAATCAATGGTAGGGGATACTATTTGTATGAGAAGGGAAGTAAGCCAAAACCTGATCCCTCTGTGATACCAATCATTGAGGAGTCCAGATGGATTGCGAATATCATGCCTAATGGAAAAGTACTTTAGTTTGTGCAAAGCTACCATTGGCTTGCAATTAACTTGCTTTAGGATGATAGAGTCTGTCATTGTGCACAGTTATGGATGCTTCCATAAATCTGACCTCAGTTTCAGTCGACAAACTACTAATGCAAGTATACTGAATTGCTTTTGCAGACTCTAAATGTCACTGACCTAGATATAATTGAGATGATCCTCTTTCCAGTGGTGAACGAGGCATGTAATGTTCTCGATGAGGGAGTGGTAATTCGAGCATCAGACCTTGATATTGCTTCTGTTCTTGGAATGAGTTTTCCCTCTTATCGGTGGGTGCTTTTATCGATTCTCACGTTTTTCTTTGGCTAGTTGAGCTTTGTAAGCATAATGTGTGTCACAAATTTCCTCTATTTGCTTATGATGAATTGAAATCAGCTGGAGCATTTGTGAATAATATGTTTTTTGTCTATGGTGAATACAGACTAATGTAAATACCTGTAGTCTTACCGGAATGGTTCTCTTTGGCAGTGGGGGAATTGTTTTCTGGGGAGACTCGATGGGGCCAAAACATATATATTCAAGTTTGAAGAAATGGTCTAAAACATATGGTGGTTTCTATAAACCATCACGGTATCTGGAAGAAAGGGCCACGAAGGGCCTTCTTTTGGTAAGAATACTATTCTTAATTGTAGTTTTCCATCCCCAAGATATGGCCATATTTTCCATTGGAATCCCTTAAAGTGAAGACTTCTTTATTTGTTATCTTCATTGAAAATTGTGTTGGTATCCATTTTACCCGGTGTGAAATGTTTTTTCTGAATGTTTCTTTTCTATATAATTTCTTTGTTTCTACTTTTTCTTGTTTCCTGAGAAACTGAGCTATCTGAAATTCCCATGTTTCCTAAATTCCCTTGCGTACTTGCAAGCACATAGACTCTCATCTACGCATCCAGGACACGTTAAAGAATTGTGCCAATGAAGAATTATGAAACTAATGAAACTCTGTTTCCTGCAGAGTGCACCTATTTCCTCATCTACAGGATCAAAGTCACGATTATAGAGCACAAGTCTTCATGTTCCAGTCAGCAGACCTTACGCAGGCCAGTAAGGTAAACATGGTGCTATCAGCTTTTTTTTAAAGTCCGAAAACCCTGAAAGTGCAAGCAATAAAGCCCTGTTTCCAGGATGAATTGTTTTGTATAACTCCTGTTGTTTGAAACGTACACTAATAATAATATGCTTCACCTGTACCTGCTTGAATGGTTGGAATCAGTACTTCGTTATTTGCCGAAGCCCCTCCTCTCGGAGGACCTTTGCCCTCTATGCTGCTGATTGTAGTCTGCGGTTTAAGCAATGTCACTAGAATTGTAATTCAAGAAAGACAACGCGCGCTCACCCGAGAGAGTAAGTAACTTCGAGTTTGCTATAAAGTAGACGTGTCAATTCTGTGGAGATATTTGGGCCCTCAAATTCTCTGTACCCTTCCTTTGTACCTACTCTGTGCTCATTGCATCTTAGTCATCTATTTTGTGGGACCTATATCCTTTTCTCTGTACTTGAGCCATCTATTTATGTGAGACTCACAAAAATGAATGGCTCCGATGCAATGGGCACAGAGTAAGTACAGAGGATCACGTCCTGATATTTGGTTACTAATAATTTAAAATCCTTTATGAATAATGCGGTAACTTTTTTTTCAAATTTAGAACTTTATTTAATTTAGTAACATTAATTCAATTTATAAATTGTGTTAATTATAGTAATATAATATATTATTTTAATAAAGTAGAGTCACGAAAATCAGTTTATATTTTATATCAACAGACGAGTATTTTACGATAAGTAAAATAATGTAATAATAATTTTATTTTTGATTTAATGATAAAAATTAGTAAGAAAAATGTTCTAGTTTAAATATTATTGAAATATCGAAAATTTATCCTATTCAAATAACTTATCATCAATTAAACCTAAAAACAAATCGGTATTAGTAATGCTTAAACTAGAGCTTCTCGTTTAATATGTTTCGTTCACCTCTTCGCAGGGACTATGATGTGAGGAGAGGCCTCAAAAGTATACGAATTTAGTTTTGGCTATAATCGGTGATAAAACAGGCCCTTGAGCTTTAAAAGCTAGCAGAATTGATATTACTGTTCTAGCGTGTAATTACATGTTAGTTTATGCCGTTTAGATAATCGGTAAATGTATATTACAAATAAAATTATAATTAAGAAATTTATATTGCATTAATTTATTATTCTTAAATTGTTTATAGTCATTTTTCTATTGAAGTTGGACATTAATAAGGTATAAAAAGACTAACAAAAGTTATGTTTTTTCTTCATAAAAGAAATAGTCGATTTCATGAAATATAAAGACATTTAAACAAATGTACGAGTGCTTGTTAAAGAATAAGTTCATTGAACTAATCCCATATAAGAATTTCATTTGAAACATTGTTTATATATCTATACAAATTTTTATTGTGATGATTGTATAACTATTTTTTTGACTTGAGACCATTAAAGTTATCTCATATATGAAGTGTTATTTTTTGATATTACTGGTTACTTATGTTAGTTAATGGTAGCTCAATTGATAGTCATTGAATATAATATGAACTATATATAGGTAATTGAGCGATTAATATGAAATTCATCATCTTAAAGTAATTAGGAAAAATGTTCTATTATTCTCGATTATTATTGATTCAGAAAATTCTTGGCTAAGGTAGAATGACACTTTGAAAACAGTTTTCAAATGTTATTAATTGATATTTTTAATGGAAAAAAACAATATAATTGGATTCAAAATAGAGTAGGTATTAATTTCATACTATGTGTTTATTCATAAAATTATATGGTGAAATAATTGAATTATACTAAATAATTATGCACGAAAAGGTTAGTCAAAATTACTTTAATATTTCTAAATATTTAGGTAGACATAATACATTGCTAGACGCTAATTTTGATTTATGAATATACTTATTTAATTAGAGAATTAAAGATGAATAAAAGGAGTTTAAATTTTCTAATTCTAAATATAATTTAGAGTTATAATTTATATCCATTGTTAACATATTTGAGAACTTAATAAGTCACATAATTAATAGATTGAAGAGAGAAAGTTATTTTAATCAAGTTGAATTTGATTATAAAGTTTGAGAAACTGATCAAATACAATATATTTAATAAATAAGGATCAATATAATATTAAATCTTATTTTGGTACAATTGGTATTTAGTTAGAATTAATTGTAATTTTAATTGAAGTTGAATTAAATTACTAAAATACTTAAAGCTTATTTATAATAGGCTTAGGCTTCAAGAGAGTTACGATTTCTAACCTAATTTTCAGTGTATAATTACATAGTTCTCATAACATATTTTGTGGATATTGTTAGAGACCGGACAAGAAACGGTTCAAGAGAAACGACAAGAAAAAGATTAAATTTAAATTTCGAGAAATCAAATAAAAAAATGTTATTGTATCCATTGTGCAAGATCAGGTCCCACCCTAATTTTCCAACACTACAAAGATAAAAGCTTTATTTTACGAGTATGTGGAAGTCTAGAGCCGACGGAGTATAGAAAGGACAATCCCATATCGTAAAGAAGAGCATTTAGTTAAACAGAGAAGCTGCTATAAGTAAGAATTTGAAACTTAAATCAAAGCATACCTTTCTCGGCCTTTTGGCTAAGATCAAGTGTAGTATCTGTTCTTATCAGTTTAATATCTGATACGTGGGTCATTGACTCACATGATATTAAATTAATTTTTATAGGGGCAGAGACCACTACGGTAGCTTGCTATTGGGTCTCTGGCGCGTCGCCCATGCGTTGCACTGCTGCAAGGGCCCGGCGCACCCCTCCAAATTAGTTAAATGTATAAATTTATTAAAAGCATTATTAATATGATTTTTATTTACATATTGTTTTGAATTTTTATTTTCTTATTTGTTATATGAATGTTGCTTAGGCGGAGGATGAAGAAAAACAAATTAAAAAAAACAGATAAAATAGTCCGGAATAAAAATCTTAATTCTTGAATTTATAGTGCATCTAAAAATAGAAGCAAATTTTGAGAGCGGATGTCCCAGATTTTTAGTCGTCTTTTTTGTAAAAGCCATATGGATGAAGCTATCCCATGGGATGTAGCCGCGACCTTTTGTTGGGGTGTAACCATTTTTTGAGAGGTGAGTCCGATCCGCTTATGAAGTTTTCTCGAATCTAAAAAAAACAATAAGAAAAAAATAATTAATAAGAATTTAATCATTTTAAATTTATATTTTCAAATTAATCATTACATACATTATTATTAAAATTTTTAAAAATAAATCATACTAATTAATACCACTTTCACTCTATTTTTTTTAAATCTATTTTATTCTTTGAAATAATTATTTTCTTTCTTATCTATTTCAACAGATGATCCAAACACTCTCTTGGTTTCTACCACGCGGTAATACAATCTATGGGTCAATGGCGTGTATTAAATATGCTACGATATGCTGTGCAGTTTGAAGACTCAGCAATTGTAACTTCGACTTCAAATCGGGGTCGGAGACGTCAATATATGTGACGGCAGCGTTAAACAACATGATGGCCATTGTCAAAGAGTGAGGCCCCTGCTAACTTGCAGATTTGCTGCATCAGCCATGAAGCTTGGAACAGTATCAGTTCAGGATTACAGAAATCCAGTGGCTTAACTTGATCCCCATCCTCAAGCAAATTTCTCCAGTTATTCTTCAAGATTTTGGCTTGTTATCTCCATTTTGAGGAAGGGCTGATATTTTTGGAAGTCCAGTAACAGAAGTGGCAGCTGTAGATCCCACCAAATGGGAAGGCTTGGCAGTTGGTGGAAAAACAGATTTCGCAGTGCCATTGCTCAAGGGAACATGTAGGTTGTTTGTTCCAGTTCTGGCCATCCCGGCACCATTGTTCCATGGGTCTTTAACATTCCCTAATTCGCTTCTGGCTAATGTATACTTTGTCTCTGCAAGAAGTGGAATTGATTTTACTTCCCAATAACTAAAACAAGAAAAACAAAACAAATTAACAAAGTTATGCATTTGTTATGGCTTGGCGTCTGCATCATGTCTGAACAGTTGAAAGCCAAATAATTTCAATTCTCGTGTTATGTGGTTGACATAGATGTCAAAGCCTGCACAATAACTTCGGGCATTCTAACTGCCGAGAAGCCATCTAACCTAGTATGCACTTGGTGATAACAGCCATATGTAGTTTTCATTGATGAAACGTGTTCTTAGCCTAAACACTAGCAACTGAGAATTCAAATATTACAGCAATATAATACTCGAAGGTGCCTTCTCAGTTTACTCGATGAAAAATTGGCTCATTAATAAGCAGTGATAAAGAGAAACTCTATTCATAGTATACAATGTTGTGAATTTATCAATCTTGGCTTAGCATTCCTGTTTTTCATAATTATCCACGTATTAGATTACATAATTTAAAAGAGAGAGAAATGCTTGCCTTTAATTTCTCCAAACGTTATAAGCCTATTGAGACAATCTCTAAACTTAGTTAAGATGATCCTTTCTTGTTCTTCGTAAACCTCTGTCACACCTTGGCCGTCAGGCAACTGTGAATTGTTGCAGCCAGGACCTGTTAACCGACTGGGCGAAGCAGCTGTCATGAACATTGTATCATGTTCATCACACATCAATGCCAAAGTTCCAGGAGACATTGGCCTTCCTTTTGGTGCATCAGCCCAATCACGATTTAAATCATCAGGGTCAGCATTACTGTACTGGTTTATACTTGAATGATCTTTAGTGACAACTTTTTCAGTAACGGAGTCCTGACTCTGAAACCTTCCTTGGGTTGAAGAGGCGAGACAAGTTTCAGCTTCATCTTCCACACGCTTTTCTATTGCATTTCTTTCTTCTGGATCCATAAAAATTTCACAAGAAACACCACTAGTCAACCACTGAAAAATGTTTGACAGTACATTTCAATTTTCTGTCTCTTTCAGTCAATAAAATGCTAAATAATCTTAGTACTAGAAGCATATTTACAATAAAAGAGTAACTGAACATGGTGCTCCCACATGAAAACGCAAATGCAGGGTTAAAAAGCTACATGGATGCTTAAAAAATCCTGCTAGGTTGCAGCTCCACCTTGAGATGTCTGCAAATGCATGGAATATAAGCATGTATCTTCTTGTGTACATGTGACATTGGTAAATGTGTTTTTCTCCTGTTGCAAATCAGGTCTATAAAAGCGACTACCGAATCTTAGAAGAAATACTTAGATTGAGACGGGACTTCTCTTGTTTAGTTACACTGATAACTTTATTGGGTATAACAAAATGAAAATAGAGGGAGAGAGAGAAAGCCCAAACATGCAAAGATTCCTATCGCTGTTGTACTACCTATCTAATAGAAACTTCTAGAACCCAATCTGGCATATATCAAACATTCACAATGATCATGTGTAAAATTTTTCATGTGTTGCAGCAGAGACACAGACTACATACATCGCATATAGCAGTAAAGGTAACATATCCATGCTTGTTATTGAATAATAACATACCTCCAAGGGTCTTTGCAGCTGCTTCTGACAGAACAACCAGGACTGAGCAAAGTTCTTTCAAGTCCTGTGGTTGGATAATGTCTGCTAACAGAGACCTTTGATGATAGAATAAATATGAGTTATTTTGGGAAGCATTTTAGCAGTATATCATATTTCCCAAAAGAATTTCATTATACCTATATGAGAGTTTTGAAGCACCGGATGATGTAGCGGCCCCACTACCAGCAACTGGATTAGGAAACAACAAAGAGGATGGTGGAGAAAGCCTGGTCTGAGTGGCCTGCTAAACATGGACATCACACACTAGTAACCAATAAATCACCTCATTGATGCAATAAATGGAATAATGATTCAATCGGAAAACATAAACATAAAATCAGACAGCAGTTAATGTTTAAATTCAAAATGTTCATATCCAGCACCAAAGAAGATCGAAAAAGAACAGTAAATATATTTTATCTTGGTCTTAAAAGACATGCAAAGCTAGCTAAGATGATTTTGGATGAAAATGATGTTCTTTAACACCAGAGGGATCACTCATAGTCAAAGGATGTTCACCTGTTGAAAATGCCCAAGCCTTTGATATGCTGGATCTTTAGCTGCTCGCCCGTAAAAGTCCTGGCCTTTTTTCTTCTTTAATACTGGAGGCGATGCATAACCAGAGGATCCAATAGCACCAGTTATTGCAGCATTTGCAGCCTGTTGAATATATGCCATGTTGTTGGCTTGATCACCATGAAAGAGAGCCTGTCTCTCTTCACTTCCTTCATAATTCTTGCAGTCCATGCATTTGCAATTTTCAGAGCATAGGATGTTAGCTTGGAAACACTCACAATATTTTTTGAGGCAACCTGATTTCTTGCAGTGACATCCCTTGTTGTGCTTTGCCAATATAGCTTCCTCCTGCAAATGTTGAAAACGAGTTCACATGCTCATTAACAATACAAAGATTCAGTCCAACATTTGATAAAATAAACTGAAGAGGCTATTTCAAAGAAAAAAGGTCAATGGAGATCAGAGTAAATGTAATTGGATCAATTTCATAGCAACTAGCACCATTTGACTTTTCACCACCTCATCTTTATCTTTGTTTCGATTAAATAATATTTTTAACCAATGAACTGAGCTACGCATCAAATCTGAAGGACAACAGAATAATAGAAAATTTGACAATAGCATCTAAACAAGCTCATCAAATTTACGAGAAAGCTGTTTATCTTCAGAGCAAATGAATCCAGAATCTTTAACATATGAAGGCTGCAGCACAGAAAATAACGACTTTCAATTACTTTCTACTTGGTTATCCATTTCAAAAGTTGTAATAAGAGTATGCCCAAGTCAATATGAGGAAAATTGTCAATGGAGAGATACATTAATTCATGTTTGAATGTTAATTCTGTCAGAAGATCGTATCAGTATTAGCTTAAAAATTGTGATGAGTAATCCCTCAAGACAAGAATAACCACTATTAGAATTTTTAACTGCAGAAATCCTGAAGCTTTATCCTATTGAGATTAGCCTACACAAGTTAACCATCATACCTGGCTGTCCCGCGTTCCATGAGGACTGCTGGCAATTTTAGGCCTGAATGCATTTGGATTACGCTCCAATGTTGCTTCAACAGCATCATTCCTTGCAGACTCATTTTCGGCATTGTTATAACAGTTTACACAATTGCAACCATCACAATATGTTCCAGAAGCAAAGCATTCACAATACCTGACAAGAATTCAAGATATGGTACATTAGCTTTATGTTCATGATATCGTGTATGATTTATGAACTGTAACTTAGATAGCTAAACAAAAGCACAGCGAATACAGTTTATAATATTAAGGTACTTTAAAAGGGCTCTAGTAAGCTGCATAAACAGTACCCAGTAACTAGGATGTCAGTGAATCAAAACTTAGGAAGAGCACTTCATATGCCAAGCGTATAAAAACTTGCAAGGATGTACCTATGGCATCAGAAAAAGATTGTACTTACAGCTTCAAGCAGCGTGAGTGTTTGCAGTTACACTGTTTTAGCTTCTTAGGAGTGCCTTCTTTGGGTTCTGCATTTGGTCTTGATCTTGATTTTGGAGACTCTGGTTTTCTTGACAAAGGAAAAGTGATGTTAGTGAAAGTAATGGGAAACAGAGGTGTCACACAGTTTAGTACTTTTAGAGTTATTGCTCCTGGACAAGAATTTCCTAGAACTAAAAGAGGATATAAGCTAAAATGGAAGAGACATTTCAAAAGAGTAGCTCTCATTTTTACTATTTTCATTAAAATAAGGCAAGAACAATGAATAACCACATTCCTGGAAGCAAAGTTTTAACATTTTAAAAAAAGATGTATGCAAGATGAAACAATATCTCCTTAATTAACTAAAGTATTTTGTAGATAGATATAAATGACCACACATATAAGTTATTTGTTGAGAATCATCGTCTTTGCGTTGTTTACAGTTAAATTTCTGTTTCAAAAGAAATGGTACAACTTTCTCTTCTGTTACTTCAGCTCCCCTGCTCTACTGTCTGAAATATACCAGCGTTATCTCAATGAAGTTCCATTCTTTATTCCTTGTCCAGTGAAAGGTGAGTGTCATTAACCCAAAATAGGGCTTCATTTTCAGAATAATTAAAAGAACATATCTCTACACCGATCGATCTGATACACAGTAATACGAATGCGAAATCAAAACCCACCCACAAAGACGAATAACATTTAACAAAGAATTTCAGAAAAATATTAAGTCTCCCCCCAGAATTAAGCCAATCCAAAGGAGAAGAAGAAACTCTTCATTTATCCAATAAAAATGCGCAAGATTCAATCTTTATCAAAACCTTTCTAAAAAAAAAGCCAAATCAATCCGGCTAATTTCAGTAATAACACCGTACCACCCACCTTAAACACCAAAAACTCAAGCTTTCATAAAACCAATTTCCTAGAGACTTGAATGCAAACCTCGAAGCTGGAAGATGCTGATGCTGATGCATATGCGGCATCGCCATCACCGGAGGCAACTGGTTCTGCGCCGCCGCCATCACATGGTGCTGCTGATATTGAGGATGCTCCGGCAACACCAAGCTCTCCTGCGTGAAATCGAGCTGTCTCGCTAGCTTCTTCGCTGGAAACTCTGCGCTGGAGTTGTTTTCGGATTGTGGCGTCTTTTTTGGAGGGAATTCGCTTCCCTCACCTTGTCCCATTAAATTAAACAAACAAAATCCTCAATAGCAAAAGACTTCAGAAATCTAGCAACACAAACTGAATTCACTACAATTCCTTCAAATTTGGATCCAAAAATCTTGATTTCAACACACAAGTTTTATAATTAACAACAATAACATAAACCAGCTCAAAGATTGCAACAGAAGAGGCCAATAATCAGACCAAATGCAAGGCAATACTTCAAAGATTGAAGCTTTGCAAGTGAAAGATAAGAGAGAGGAGAAAAGAGGTTCTGGTTTGCTTCTTCTTCGTTGCTCCCTCTCTCTCTAGAGGTTTTGAAATTCAATTTTGTTTGTATATTCAATGGTGCTTATTTGCAGTTTCGTTCCATCGGACGGTTGTCGTTGAAAAAATATATCCTACGGTTGGAATTCATAGCAATAAGGAATCATGTTGATATTTTGACCGTTCCCTGAACTGAAATAGCCTTTAAGCTAAATTCCTAATGAGAGCTTTAACCCTATTTATTCAGTGCCAAAAATACCCTTATCTTATTGAGCTGAAGAGCACTTACTCGAACACGTATCGCTGTCAAATTTAGTTCTAGTACGATACTACAATGGTTATTACTGTCATCATCTTCGTATTCAACCTGAAGTCTCGCAATAAAATAGGATTTGGAAAAGTTTGATAATACACAGCCTTATCTCTATATAGTAGAGAGACTATTTTCGGTAGATAATTTTTGTAGATAATTTTTTAAATTTATAAAATAATTTTTGAGGGGGTACTTGGTTGATAGGCTTGGAAAAGAGTTAATGGGTAAGGAATAAAAAATGAATGGTTGGTTGTTGATTATCATTATAGGGGTAATAGTTTAATATCTCATTTTTGAAGAATTCTTGGTACCCTTCATTTAGTAGAAAAATGAAATTTATTTTTTAGTAGTGACTCTTTTTTAATAAATATTTTTAATACTAATCAATTAAATACAATTAATTAATTAAAATATAATTAATTACAATATATTAATTAAAATAATATTCAAA
>JANIPN010000218.1:15186163-15197529 GCA_027478595.1 Erythroxylum anguifugum
CAATATATTTGGGAACCTAATGGGTCTCGAGTATACAATGGATTGAAGAGAGCAAAGTTAATTTAATCAAGTTAGACTTAATTGTAAAGTTTGAGAAACTTTATGATTAAATATGAGATATCTAATATATAAGGATCAATATGAGATATTAAATCTTATATGGGCGTAATTGGTATTTAATTAGAATTATTTCTAATTTTAATTGAAATTAAAATTTAATTTCAATTAAATTACTAAAACATCCAAAGCTTATTATAAATAGGCTTAAGCTCTATGAAGCTAGCACTTCTTGCTTAACCCTCGCTGTAAGAGTTATAGAGTTCTCTCAACATATTTGGTGGATACCGTTAGAGGCTAGACATTTGTATGGCTACGATAGTTGAAACATATCGGTTTCAGGAATAGTTTGAGGGATATGACAAGATAAAGATCAAGTTTCGGAATAAGGTACGTATTAATTTCTACTTTATTATAATTTGTGTTGATCATTTTATAGAATTAAATAGATCTTGGTTTTTGGGAAATCAAAAGTCACGAAGAAGCTTCGTGGTTATTCCGTTACGGTTAGGATCAGATCTCAACCCAATTTTCCAACACCATAAGCCCCATCACTAATGAAGAGTTATGGTAAGTTAATGGTCATAAATAACATGCATTATTGGAAGTTATGGGAAGTTAATGACTATGAATAGCGTACATTAATGGATGTTTGGGAAGTTAAAGGCCAAATTGACAACTAACAACACTTGTTTCTTATCCATTTCATACCACGTTTTCTACCACGGTCACATCGTGATACAATCTCGAAACACTCTGTCATATCTTTAATCACCATTTAAGACCATTTTACTTATCCTTCGGATCTCCTATGTGTGTGACCCATTAGATACCCGATTATATTGGCCACTTGAATTAGCACTTAATTCAAGTAAGTCAAGAGCGGTATATAGCAACGCGTCATGATCCCCAATTGACCGAAAAGTCTATGGTCTAACTATGAACCCTTCTATATGCAATGTTGCCATACAATTCTTCCTTTCACCGTCTATACCCTACTTGGTTCAGAGTATGGTCAAAGTGTCAATTTCCACTAGATTGACTACATCACATCTAGTTCAAGTGATATTAAATCTTGTCCTGAGGATCTCATTACTCTATATATCATTGAAGACTCTCATTATAACACATATCTGCTCTGGCTAGAGACTCTTTGAGTACCAACAAGAGGTTGTGGATATCATCTTCTTCTATCAGGAGTGGGGAATCCTTTATTAGATACTTAATTACCTTTGAATATCTTAAGCTATATCCAATTACCACCCTATGAGTAACTCCTGAAAGGCACCAATGAATGGAGTCAAAGCATAGGATTAGTATCCGAGATACCCTTGAGCACCTCAAGTCAAAGGATACTTGCACCATTGCTATGATGAAACTATCATTAACACTGGAATAGAATATCCATATGATTATCTCATAGTAGTTCAATTTAATGTACTTACTATCCTTAGTAAACATTCTGTGTTAACTTTAAACAACTCATGGCTATAGCCTATGAGATGTACTGCTTGATCCAATCAAGGAGTATAACATATGCTAGTCTATCCAAATTAATGATATCCTATCTCATTAATCCTATGACTAGGAAAGTTTAGATACTAACATAATTACATATGATAGGAATCTCATTATCATGATCTCATCATGATTTCCTCTATGTTATGTTTTGTATCAAGGACTTCATTAAATCAATTTAAGATCAACATCAAATCCATAAATGTATAAACATCAAAATAACAAAAAATTCCTTTATTAATCATAAAATGGTTTGTACGATAAGTGCTAAAGATTATTGTCTTTAAAGTACTTCTCTAACAGAAAGTGCTTGACAATTGGTTTACTTAGACCTCTAGATTATGGATTGAAGAGGTACGGTTCTTACTAACTTGCTTAAATTTTACTCCCAGCTTCTTTTGTGCATCGCCTAGAGTTCCAAGCTTGTCTAAAATTCTATCCAATTTGGATTCCATTGAGTTTAGTTTATCTTATTGGAAGCCTGATTGTCCTTAAGGACTGAGCTGTCCTCTAGCATTATTCATCCAAGAGAAGTTAGGGCGATTGTTCCACCAGAGTTATTAGTGTTAGAGTAGGGATTATTTCCCCCTCCTCATCCATATTGAGCTCCCATATAATTCACTTGCTTTGGATCACTTTCCTTCATCAGGAATCGTATCATGGTCCATTTGTCCATAGAGTTCATACTTAAGTTGCATGTCTTTTACTGAAGATGAGGATAAAGCCTTCATGTTGTTGAGTTGTTGAATTAGGTTATCAATTATTGCTTGCGTTTCGTCATTTGATCAATAACCACAATTACTTTTTGTTCTCGGAAGGTAATAGTTTGTCCATGTTGCTCGTGCATCCACAGGTAAATATTACTTGCCATCTCCTCTATCAGTTCTTCTACTTCATCTACTGTCTTCGTCATCAGTGATCATCTTGAAGCTATGTCAATCATGCCTCTTGTGTGTAGGGTTATTCCATTATAAAAGGTTTGCAACAAGAATTCCTTGGGTAAGTTATAGAATCGGAATTTCATTGCAAATCCTTGTATCATTCCCATGTTTTGTAGATCGATTCCCCGTCACCTTGCTGGAAGTTAGTAATCTTTTTGATACTTGTCTAAAAAGGCACGAACTATTGATCCCACATCGTGACATTGCTAGGTTGATGGAATGATACCAAGCCTTCACTCTATCTCTAAGGGTAAAAGGGAAAAGCCTAATTCTGACCGCATCCTCCAACATCTGATGGTACCGAAAGGTATCACAGATTTCAAGGAAGTTTACTATATATGCATTAGGATCCTTGTTCATTAGTCTATAAAACTATACGTTCTGTTGAAGTATGTTTAGGAGGGCTGGTTTGATTTCAAATGATGCTGCTTGTACGAGTGGCCTAGTTACTCCTTGGCTAGCCGCATTGAACCCTGGTCTCATAAAGTCGATAAGGGTTCATCGTTAACGTCCTTGGTTTGCTTCATGGTCCAAATCTTGCTAAAATTGCTTAGTCATTGTAGCTTCCATGATTTTTTCTTCTTCTTCACACTGAGCTTTCCAAATGTATTGTTCTAGTCGAGTGATGTCTAAACCTACGGTTTTAGCTGCATGACTCGAACTTCTCATAACTCTTTTAATCATGTAAAAGCACGATTTCAGAAATGTAAAGAATGAAAAAAATAAAAACTAACTAAATGCCTTAAACTATAGAACTAAACTAATCACCTCCCTAGCAACAACACCAAAAACTTGATCGTGGGTTTTTCGATATCTGTAAGTTTTAATTAATTAACCTTGATAATTTGTAAGCACACAGGTCGTTTGTGTAGTACCTATGGTGTCAATTCTATAAGTAGGGATAATCTAGTCCTAAAATCCAAGGCCAACATAATTTGTAGAAATTCAAAAGATAACAAAACTAAAACAAGATTTCAATTTAATCACGCAAATTAATCCATGAATCAATTACGAAAATATTAACAATTTAATTATTGCAACATACTCAGGAATTAACCTAAGAAAATTATCAATTGAGAAAAAGGAAAATTTACCTATCTTTAACGCTAACCTAATCGATTATGACTTACTAGATTATTGGTTCTAGATGATCCTAGGGTTGATTACTCTCTCTCGAGTTATAACCCTTAACCCTAAATTATAAACCCTAATCAAATTATAGAAAATTGCAATTTCTCAATTAACAACCTATCAAAATAATTAGATATGAAGTTATCCAATAAACTATTAGGAACCTATGCAAGATCTCTCTTCACACAATTGCTGATTTGATTAATTGCTCATTCATATTAAATCACCTAACTCTCGTTAGCCCAATTTAATAATTTTTCATTCAGTTCACCCTCTCAGTTTATTACCGAATTATGCAATCACAAAAATCAATCACAATAAATCCAATAAACATTAAAATAATTAGATTTCATTAAATCAAAGATTAAAAAAAATCCTAACATGAGTTTAGAACATCTGAACATTCACAATTCCTATCATTAAACTGCTATTCCCAATTTTATACAATAATAAAAATGGAAAATAACAAGAAATACGATATTGGATGGAGACAGGAGACAACGACGTTTGAAACTCCTTATCTAGGAAGTACGTAAATGTCAGCTTCTTCTCCACTTCTCTCCTCCTCCTTCTCGTTCTCAATCTCTCAATAATTCTCTCTAAGGCTTGTCTCCAAAAGTGGATGATGCAAAAGTTTCCTCTTCTCCTTTATCTTATTCTTTAAATACCTTTTGTGTTCTGAGCAGCCCTAGGATTTTTGGGGTCAAAAAGGTCAAAAAAATCCCTCGAAACTTGACATTTTTCAGTGTTTGCATGTCTGCCCGATGCAGGTCACATTCGAGCCTTCTGCCATGATCATGCCTGTTGTGTCCTGGGCTGGCTGACTCTAGTGCTTCTGTCATGATTATGGCATATAGGACAAGATCGTGGGCTGACTCTAGTGCTTCTGTCACAATCGTGGTCTATTGTTCTACGATCGTGGGCTGTTGTTTCGGCCCGAATGTCTTTGAAATTTCTTCGTTCTTTAATGTTGACCCTGAAACACTAACAAACACATCAAGTTACCTCAAAAATATAATAATTAAGCTTAAATACTTGTATTAACACACAAAACTGTTAAAAACAAATAATTAACTAACTAACACAATTCTAACCTAAAGACAAACTAAACAATTAAATCCATATCAAACTAAGCCTTAAAATATGATGCCATTCACACTTATCAAAAAACATCGAGTTACCAATGTTAAAAGAAACGCTACATGGGAGGTAACCCATAGATTATTAATTCCATGTTATTTCCTTTGACGTTTAGATAGTTTGAATTCCGTAGTTAGATTATTTCGTTTCCAAATAAGGTCAGGAAGGCATAAGACTTTGACACGAGTTAGATGATCGAGGGATTAAGCAAAAAAAAGGTGAAAGAGTTATAAAAGAGTTAGTAAGGGATCTCGGGACTGTGTATAGGACAAAAGAAGAAAAAAATTTGAAAAATCGGAGTAGCAGGGTAAAATTGTCCGTGTGATTTCTAGCTGAAATTTATGGTTTCCTCGAATCTCCCATTGTCAACCAACACGATGATTTTCATGCTTCTTGATATTGGAATGAGCTTACTAGGTTAGAGCGGTTTGATGCTAAGAATGCCCAAAAGCACATTATATGAACCCATTAGCTCATGTTGCTACCTAAATTCATGTGTCAAATGGTTTTTGACAAATCAGAAACCAACAAGTGCTCAATGAAGGAACTTTTTCTGTTGTGGTGTATGGATCATAACATCTTAATGTGGACCTCCACGAATGTGCTGAATGTTATTGTTGGGACTCTATGTAAGAGGAGTTAAGGGGTACTTAGTTTCTGCCATTATTGAGTACTAAGGTGTGGATTATAGTGGACTAACCGTCTACCTCCCTGATTTTCTAAATCGCCATCACTTGTGGCATGCTAAAATCCTAAAGTCCTATAGCATGGTACTTTGGGACATCAACCAAAAGACTCATCTGAAGATCAGAGCAAGTCAGGCGAGTTCTAGTACATCGTACCTCAGTAGGTAGAATAAGGCTTAACTAATGAGGAGTCTAAAGAGGAAGAAGACACAAAAGAACCTGATTGGAAGAAAGTGCTTGATACAATCTCTGCCAACATCAAAGAAATTATAGATACAATTGTGGAAAACACTAAGAGGATGAAAGAGATCGGGCACAATGACTTTAAAGTTGGGATATACATCGAATTCATCGTTACATTAAGGTTCAAGGCGTACGACTGCCACCTCTGACATCGTCCTCGCCTCCATCACCGTAAGGCTTTATTTTTTAACCTTTTTCTTTTAAATGTAGTCTTTATTTTTTTATTTTATTTTATGTTACTTCTTTCCTTATGTTTTTACATGTCTCCTTCTCACATTGAGGACAATGTGTTGTTCAAGTGTAGGGAGGGTTATGTATTTTTCTTTGAGTGTGAATTTTGTATATTGTATGATAGTTTGCTAAGTTACATATTGTGACTTGTGTCAATGGCTTAGGTGGAATGAAATTGATTTAATTTTGACATAATTTATTAGGTTGTGAAGAGTCATTAGCTCATAAAATTATTGATCTAGGTTCTTCTATGCTAAATATACAAGTTAATTAAGATTTAGTGTTAGTTTATCACCCTATAAGTTGTAACATTCATTCATAATTTTAGGTCTTTCAACTAAAGTAGCTTTGCTAGTACCTTTTTCATGAAAATGAGTAGCTAAAGCAACAAGGTAGGCATTAAATAATAATTAAAAATGTTTGTAAATTTTAAATAAATAACTATTCCGCTGGCCTTCGGGTTATGAATAGAGCTAGTAGCCAGCTGAGAACGTGATGTAGTTGAGTAACCGGATCGACACGCATCACAAATGTGTGCCTCCGCGTTAAAAGACTATAATGACGTTCTAACTAAGCAACTTAATAAAAACGTGACTTAGACGAGTCAACTTTCATCACCAATGTTTGCCTCTATTTAAAAAAACTAGTTCAATGTCTACAAAAACCAGTAAAAAATGTGTCCTTTCTAATAAAATGTACCGAACTTGTAAGTAACTTGTATGTCTCACGTAAAACCCAAATGAACCTTATACCAAGGTTCAATACATACATCCCCTATAGATATTATACTTCCACTTCTTCATTGCTGTGAACCATCAGTTCCTCCTTCTCTTTATTTGGCTTTATCCTAGATATTAACCTTTGCATTATAGAAGCACCTTGATCAGATGCTCCATTATATATCCACCAAGTACTGAATGCGACTATTGCAAATTAGATTCATAAATTGATAAGCCAAGAAGTAACCTGATGATCTCAATCTTTCCTTTTAAACCCCATACTACTAGTTTTTTTTATATCATGCAGACCTTTATCAGCACTGGTTTGACCAACATCAGCATGTGGAGAAGATTTGAACTTTCTACCTTTGATCTTAACAGACTTCATCTTTGTCTTCCCTTTAGTTGCATTGAGGGTTGTAAGAGTAGCAAAATTGAGTTTCTCCTCCTCAGCAACGTAATGGGCTATCAAAACATTGAAGTCCCATTCCTCATCTAACAAATAATATGTTATCACCAAGTTACTAAACTCTAGAAGGAGTGTATTCAGAGTCTAGTGAACAGTGAAGACATCAGGAAGAGAAATATTCAATATCTTCAATCTACTGTGAAGATGAATCATTCTTGATATATACTCTATTACTCCCCCTTCTCTTGTATATCTCATGGAGAATAATTCTTTCATTAAGGCACTTGTCTTAACATTAGGTGAGACTGTGCACCTCTAAGAGACATTATCAAGAAACTCCTTCGCTATATTTGTGTCCGAAAGTCCACTTAGCAGATGGTCAGTTATGGAGCTCTTAATGGTCATCAGATATAATTTGTTAGTCCGATCCTAGGTTTCATAGGCTACTATATGAGCTCTCGAGCTCATGGATGTAGGTAGAGATGGCCTACCATCTGTATGGCCATATCAACCTCAGCTAACTCCATAGCATTCAATACATCCTCCATCCACTTCTTTGTATTGAAACCAGTCAGGGTTTCAATGGTGACACTGATTTTGTTGATTGAAAAGGTGACTACAAAATAATAATGTTTTAATCAGCACAAATGTATGATAACAACGATACTCAAAGTCATTGAATAGTATCTTTACTGAAAATTAGATCGCACATATTATGAAACACCTTTAAGTTGAATACATAATATATGCAATTAGACCTCCACATAAAAGAGATCAGTGTACAAACTATCAACTCTCATGATACTACCTTTGGGTGAATAGATCACTTGAGCAACAACTTTCCTCCATCTAATGCCTTTATGCACATCTCAAAATGTTATGTAAGGCCAACACCTTTGGGCAGAATAACCAAACATAACATCAGAAACATTCCCCAACATGTAAGCAGAATAATTTAAAATACTAACTTGAAAGGCCACTTTAGTGTCTACATCCTCATCAGCACTCAAAAAGTCCACAAACATAAGGGATACATCTTTATGTTATCTTCATATTCTTTATGGGCATATGGTATGTGACAATGTAACATCAATAAATGCAAAAATCCGAATGCACAGTCTCATTGTCACAAACTCGTGTCGAAGATATTCTCTGAAAACTTCATTTGAGACTTTCGTAAAAGAAAAATCTTAGTAGAGTGATTATCGTGCGTTACCAAATACTGAACCAACCACCCAAAACATGAGAACTTTATGTATCTCCTTTATGGTAAGTTCGTTGCAAAAAAATTCACTCAAAAATGGCTTCAAAATGTCTTAATTTCTTTTTTGAACGACTATCATGCAATCCCAAACATTGAGCATGAGACCCGAGACACAAAAACTTAAAGTATCTCTTTTATTTGATGTCCGAAGCATGAAAATTCACTCGAAATCAGATTCAGAATATCTTAACTCCTTTTCTAGAGTTAAACTTTAATTTATTATTATTGTAATAAATTCAAAAAATGAAAAAAAAAACTCATTTTATGAATTTTCAAGACCCGAAAACTAACCCAAAACACCTCATGGCACCCTTACGGGAAATCTGAAATTTGTGTGTGTGTGTGTGTTTTTAAGTACTGTAGAAATTTTGTACGACTGATGTCAGCGAATGACGTTAGCATTTTTTAAAAGTACTGTAGAAATTTTGTATGGCTGACGTCATTTGCATGCGCTACCCAGCAACATGCCTCAATAGTGAACAGCGCATGCGCAACTTGCACTAGACGCGCACTCACGCCTACTTATCTGATGCACGCGTCGACACGAAACGCGACACAGTCAACCTACGTATCGATTTGTGTCTGGTGTGTGTGTCGCATGCGCAAGACATATCGCCCCTAGGGGTGATACTGTGCGTCGTCGGACGTGTGTGGCAGATATGGCCAACGATCTCTATTGCCACTGCAGAAAAATGGCAATTTTTGACAAATTTCGGGCCGATTTTTCACACTTTCGGGCTCGTTTTCACCCCATTTCTCAAGGCTAAACACATGTATACTACATTTATGTAATAAAAAGCAAGAAAAAAACCAAGAAACATAAGTTAAATCTCTAAAAACCTTATGGAGAGAAAACTGAAAAATCTTAGTTTTTAACCAACCGATCACATCACGCTCTGATACCATGTGTAATACATAACGGTACCTTGGTTACGTATTCTTGATCGAACATGGAAGGGTAAGAAATGAAGAAATGTTGAAATACCTGATTTTTGTTTCCATAACTTCAAACAAGTTTTTTGAATTCGAAACGAGTGTGAATCCATCGTTGGCTTTATAGAAACTACTCTCTAGGACGCGAGTAAGGTCTTTTTATAGTTTTCTTAAAATGTAAGCTATCTTAACGAGTCAGAGAATCCTTATGCTTACGATTGATTATATGAGCAACTGTAAAAGACCTTAAACTTTATATATAGCATCCATATCGAGCTTTCTTATTACAAGGCCGATATAAGTTCGGTCGATACTGATTGGGATCCATTTTCACACTAACTTTGACCCATTGATTTAGATCATTTATTATGTCACTTTATTATCTTTATCTTAATCAAATTATGTAACTTAAACGACAAGTTATTAAAAACTAAACAATGCAATTAATAGTTATCCAACTTTATGAGAAATGACAAAATTATTTAACAGTTTCGAGTGAGCTATCTAAGCAGATATTCTTTGCATAACATATTATAAAATTAATTGCTATCTCTTTTCTTTAACCATTTCCCGTGGATTCCTGTTTGAGGAAATACTCTCTCATGTTGTAAAGAAAAAGATGAACTTAGAAGTAAGGATTAGTCTTTGAGTACGAGTAAGAAATCATTATAGTCATTGTAAAACTGCATTTGAATTTGATCAAGCTGAGCTCTAGAGTTGATTACACGATGCTGAATGCTGTCATTTGTAGGTGCTGTTAGAATTTTATGGGCCACGTATATACATATATGTATGTAGAATTCTATCTCAATTATAGGCCTAATAAAATGTGATCTAACTTTAGTAAATTAATTGGGCCTACAGAAATATTAATTAATTATTAATATGGGCCTGATGTGTAGACGCTCATTACGAGTCATTATGGTTAATGGGCCCACAATGGCCCGTAGGTCAAAATTAACTATAAATAAGGTTGTGGTCCCCAAATCAGATTCACTCTTGACATTTTCTCTGAAAAAGATCTTGTTAGTTTTGTCTATTCCATAAGGAGAATTCATTCGGTATCTAAATCTTGATTTGGAAGAACACATCCATCAAGTTTTGTTGTTTACACTTCCACCGTGCAATGGATCAAGGTTAGTGTTCTTATTTATACATATATCATTGTTTATTCAATCTGCGTATGATTATGGTTGATTGTTTATTTAGAAATATGAATAATAATCATAAGTCTTGATTTCTAACGAGTGGTATCAAAGCCATTTTACGTAGATTGTTTCAACATGATATTTAGTTTCATTTTGTGCCTCCGTTTGATATATTCATGATAGTTAAAAATGAATTACCGATGTATCATTTGAGATTTCATTTAAGTTGGGTTGTTGTTTATTATTTTTTTATTGTAATCGGCCAAGATAGAACCTTTTTGGGGTAAAAATATTTTGATCTGTTAAGTATCTTAGTCTGCGATTAACGGAGAAACAAGTAAACATTGTTGTCATCGTCGAAAAAGAAAATCGTTTCATTCAGTTTAGAAACGTTTTTTTGTCTGGGTCAGAAGTTTTGGTTTGTCTGTGTTTTTTGCCTCAAAATCACTGAAACATCGTAACAAAACTTGTTTTTATTCGGGTCCTCGGGTCTACGACCCATCAAGGTTGGGGAGGACAGTTCTGCATTTGTTTTTTTCTCTGACGCTTGCACCGTTTCAAGCGTCAGTTAAGAGTCAGTCTCTCTGCCGCGTGTGCACGTGCCAGAGAAACTGCAGACCCCCGACCATTGCGTTTTCTCTATTCAAGTGCCAGTGTATATATATATTTTTGTTGGTTTATGGGATCATGCACCAGAGAAACTACAGCTCCCCCCTTGACAATTGCGTTTTCTATTTTGAAGTATTGTATATATATTTTGTTTTGGTGTGGTTTGCGGGAATCGAACTCGCAACCAAAAAAGATTAATAACCATGTGCTCAACCGCCCAAGCTAGCTATGCACACTACCGGTATTAGCTCAGAATATATATAGATATATATATAACATCCGTGATGGCTCTATAGGTTTGGGTTAAGTCATTAGGACTTAATTTAAATATTATTAC
>JANIPN010000218.1:15349606-15362999 GCA_027478595.1 Erythroxylum anguifugum
AAATATTTTACAACTTTGATTTTCAGTAGTTCTTGTGAAAAGAACAAGTTTCTTTTAACAAATTTGTTTACGAAGGGACTTACCGAAAAAAGAATACACAATTCAACCCCCCTTCTTGTGCATTTGCATATCATTATTAAGTCTTGTATTAACATGTGATTCACTTCATAAAGATCTTAAAAATATGAGCTAGTTATTGTGTGTTACTTCTAATTTTATAGGATATTATTTATCTCAGGTCAAGTATGTTGCTAATCTGATCTCTCTTGCAAGTCTTACTGATGATAAAATTGTTAATGCTTATATTAAAACTAATGTTCATTTTTCTACTTCTAGTAGCTCTCCTCTTCCTGACTTTACTTTGTATCATCAACTTATTGATAGTTTATCTTATTGTCACTTATCCTAACATTGCTTAAGTTGTTCATATTATTAGTTAGTTAGTTTATGATAGCTTATCGCACCACTCATTGTATGGTTATTTTTTGAATTCTTGGTTACATCAAAGGTATCTTGTTTCATATTCTTCATTACTCTAATTCATTTTTCTCTTCCGTTGCGAGGTTTTTCAAATGTTGATTGGGTTGGTGATCTTATAGACCATCAATATACTACTAGTTACTTCTTCTTATTTGGTGATTCATTTATCTATTGACACAGTAAGAGGCTAGTAGTTTTCTCTCAATCTAGTACTGAAATTGAATATCAAACTTTTGTTGATTCTACTTATGAACTTCTATCGCTTTGTTGATTACTTTGGAGTATGAACATTTCGTCTCCATCTGCTATTCATCTTCATTGCAATAATTGAAGTGTTATGTAGATTGCTCATATTCATGTCTTTCATAAACGCACAAATACATTGAGATTGATTGTCACTTTGTGCATCATCATTTTTGTTATAATATGATCGATCTTATTTATGTCTTTTTTCAAGATTAGATTGTCGATATATTTATCACTATACTCTTCAATTTTGCAATCTTGTTTACAAACTTAAGCTATCAATGCACTATCACCTCAATTTTGAGGGGAGATGATAATATATATTGTAATCAATGTAAATAGTGTCTAGTAAACTCATATCTTATATATAGGCACTAATTAGGTTCTTCCTTATATAAGTTCCTTTCTTATTAGTCTAATACTTTTTTGTATAAATAAGTGTATCATTTTCATTATAAGATACAACAATGTATAAAATAATTCATTCCCTATTAGTTTCTACTTTATATATATATATATATACAGATTGTGAAGAATATATGACAATTATTTATAAATTGGAAAGAATAAATAGTTTATTGTTAGAAATTTACAGCATCCACCACTTCTTCTAGCTCAATTCCCATGCCTGCATTAAAGAAGTTGTTAAATGACAAGATAGATTGACTTTGGTTTAAGAATGAACCAACCATCGTGAAATAAGAATAAAAGTTGATTATTAGTTACCTGTATCCTGCTGTCTGAGGTTCCGATGACAAGTACTTCTTCGGTGGGGTCAAGTGCCATGCAGAGAACCTTAGCATTTGTAGCAGTTTGGAGGACATCTATCTTGGTCTGCTTCTTTCGGTCCCAAATCTCAACAATGCCTCCTTTGGACCCCAAGTATATTAGGTCTGCACTAATTGCCATTGTCCTCACTTCCGATGTTGTGTACAGTGTGCCTACCAAATCAAAGTTTTCACAACTCCATATCTGTCATCAATTTTTGGATGCTAAGTTAGTGACTCGTTAAAAACCACGCAGAAAATAGCCGCTAGGATAGGAGGACATACCTTCACCACTGATCCATCTACTGAAGAACCGGCCGAATGTATCTGCCCGTCACGAATTTGCAGAGCATTTACGGAATTTGCTTTTCCTAGTAATTTCCTGGATCCACTTTGAATAATGGCTACTGTTCCAGTTGCCAGGTCTATTTCCTGAATAACAGATTGCTTTATATAAACTCAAGTTGTTGAATGTAGATAAAACATGCTGCTTCAGTTGCAATACCTGAATGCTACTGTCGTGGCATCCACAGTATAGTTTTCCTTGTACAAGACACAAACATTTTACGTACTTGCCTTGATTTACCAATTTGGATCCTCCGTTCCAGGAGTGAACCTGACAGGTAATAAACGCCAATCATTAGGTACACATGTGAACATGAAATGCACTGTATTTTCGACTCCTAATGTAGAAACAGAAAAGGAGGTTTGTATGATACCTTGACACCGGCTCCTTGTGGAATAAAACATGACATGCTATTGGCAACAACTAGATTATGAACTGGATCCTTCATGTCATGCACTTGTACGCAGCGCAATGTTTCACCACTAAAAGACCAGACCTATTCATCACAATACAATACAATAGCACTCTTTGCTAAACATTTATTCAGCAATACAGATCATAAAATCAGACATTCGTCCTCTGTTAAACTGAACATGTAGATGGATAAATCTCAAAACTGATGCCGAGAAGGTGCTTCCAGGTCATTGGAACATGAATTAGTATTTAGATGAATTGTGAATGAGAATTTGGCATTGAAGCAATAAAGAGAGTTGTCTGACTAAATTGCTCTCAGTTTTGAAGGGAGGTTGGATAGTAAATCTGTCGTATGTCTCTTGAGTTAGTGGTCATCTATGCAGCTAATTAGTTCAGTTTCATCTGTTCTTAAGCTACCTTTTCCTGCCGGGCTTCGCGAGTGCAGAAACATAGAGAACTAATGTTTTTCTACCAATAAAAACAAAAGAGTGGAAAGATCACACATACCCTTGATGTTTTGTCTGCTGAACCACTGTACAATCTTTCGCCTGATTGTAAGATTGTTAAGCTAGTGACAGCCTTGGTGTGTTCACGAATTACTTGAATGAGTTGAAGAATGCTACTCCTCGCGGTCCAAACCTACAGAAATTGAGAAAAAGAAGATCATCCAACTTGTATTCGCCAAACTTGAGTCATTTCAAGCACGAGGATAGCCATTCATAGTTGAATTAATCGTTTGGATTACTTAACAATGTGAAATTGAACTTTTCCAGGAAGCTAGGTGCTCATCCCTCATCCAATGGTCTAGCCAGATGAAGTGCTTGGTTTGGTTGCAATGACATTACGAGAGAATTACCTTGATGGTTCCATCCGAATGGCCAGAAAAAATCTTGTCATTGAAACAAGCAATTGAAAGCACCTCTCCGTTCTCACTGCAATCTATTAGAGCTAATTCTTTATGACTCCACAAGTCCTGGTGCTCGAAAACAATTTTGTTGTCATTATTTTATTGACTGAGAACTAAAACGATAAATAAATGCATAGGAACTTGCATTAAAAACACTTTTATTATTAACTTACAGCACTAGAGTCTTGTCCCTCACTCAGGATTTTCATGATCTCAAATGCTAATCGAGATGACTTTCTCAGCTCCCTCAGACCTTTCTTGATATCCTTCATGTAGAAAGTAATATCCCTCAAGCCATCTGAAAATTACAGTAGCAAAGTTATGATAGAGATGTCTTAAACCAAATTAGATTTGTTAATCTTGCAGTCTCGGAATGTTAAATTAGAAATCTTTCCAATATGTTTCTACGGCTTGTGCAGGTGTCTTTCTGAATCTCAGTTTGGCTGCTGGAGTAACACTGACCAAGATTGCTACTTACCAGCATCATCTATGAAGCTTTTCAACACAAGCAATGAAAGGACTTTGTCCTCAATATCCTTTGCGGACTTGAATATTGCAACAAAGCGCTTAAGCAAGCAGACTCTGGCCGCTCCTCGTATCCCTGTGTCTGGAAGAACATTAAGCATATGTGCAAGCCACGTTGCTGAGACAAAGCATGCTGAACACAACTCTGCATATCTGCTCTTCAGGCCCTCCGATAGAGCTTCGAACAGCAAACCGAACTCATGAGTTACTAAAGCAAACCCCACTTTTCTTTCCCAATCTTCAGCTGCTCTCTCTTCCTCTTGCTGTTCCCAATGCAACACAGAAAATTAATTTGTATTTTCATGTACAAAAATGTCAGAGGACAAGATTTTGTTCAGAAAAATTCAAAGAGTCTGACCAAGGTTCCTTCTACTTCTTCAGAAAAGCTTCCAACTTGTTCCATTTTTATAAGATTTTTGTAACGTTTGTCCAGTCCGGCACGCTTCAGAAGCATAGCTCTGGTAAGAGATTTTCCAGAGGCTGTAAACCTCCCCTGCAAAGAGACTATTGTTTTTGCCGCAGCTATTTGAACAGCAGGAAATTCAATTTCTCTGAGGCATGATATGAGGGTATCTATTGCCTCTTCACGGTATATACTCATCTTTCTCGGCTCAGCCTATCGACCAATACAGTATTCATTAGCTTACAGTAACTACATTCTGTCATTAAACCTTTTAAGTGCTTTTCGAACAAAAAGTCAAGCATCTTAATTTTTCAAACTTTGTAACTTGAGATAATTGAAAAAGAGGGGAGATGTCCATACCAGAAGATCAAGTTGGAGTAAAAGACCAGCCACTACTGGGCATTGCTCTTGTGGAGCTGTCTGTAAGAAGTTCAGCAGGGTATGCATTGTACTGTAAGAACCTTCATCTTTAATGATGTGAAGGACTTGTTCATTGAATGTCCTCCTAAGAATTTTATTGAAAATTCAATTGCTGGGGGAAAGTATTCCAAATTCAAGAGAAACCAAAAGAATGAGTCAAAGGTTTGATCTCGAGAGAAGTTACCTATTTAATTTGACTAATTCTGATAAGAAATGAACGATCTCAAATTGTTCTGAATCACTTGCAGTGCAGAAGCTCTCCAAAACAGGAGCAAGCTCAGCTTGGTCAGCAATGGTATTTCTACATTTCCCATCTTCCTGGATGCACCTGAGTAAGATCCCAACTGCTGCAATTCTCTCTTCTGCCCACTGAGCTTCCAAGCTGCGAACAACTTTCTCAATCACTTTTGTTGAAATAATGGCATTGGCAATGGAGGAAACAATGCTTTCTTCACTGCTACTGAGAATCTGATCCAGTAATAGAACTGCAGCTGTTTTTGGTTTCACGCACATATTCAACATATCCTTGTCTTCCTTCTTAATGACTGTTAGGAGAGATTCTACTAGATCCATCTCCAGGAGGCTTATTGTGGTGGGCGTTAACAGATATATCAACACAACGGCCTCCAATAAACCGTTCTTAAAAAGTGCCACAATGCATTCCACATCAGAATCAACTCTCGTCAGTGTCTGGATTACCCCTTTGTCTCTTGATCCCAACTCAGAGAGGAGAAGAACCGTAGCTTTTAACACTTTTGGATCGACAGAATTGAATAGTATCTCCACAAATCCGTTAACAACTGGAGGTCTTGAAAGCAAGCTCTGTATATCAAATTCCATATTTGTTTCCTTCCAGAATCTCTCTATTCGAAGAACAGCCACTTCAGACTCGTGCAAAATTTCTGACATACAAAGATTGTTAATGGCCTGTCTGAGCTCACTAATTGTGCCGTCAATGGTGGTTTGCCTAATGACACTATTAGTATTAGGAGAAGCTGTAGGAGGCTTTCCTGATGATTTCAAACTTGCATCAGCCTTCTGACGCGGGCTTCCTAATTGGTTTGAGGCGGAAACAGGGTGCTGCTCTTTCCAACTAGCTATAAGCCTTTTGAGTACGTAATTTGTCTTAGGAAGTTGTGTACTTTGCAACTTCTGGCGCGTGATTGGGCATGTTGAGTTCCCCCTGTCCAGCCACTCTTGAATTGCTCTGCGTTCATAAGTCTGGCCTGTTTCTAGAGTCACCGGATCATCAAAAAGATGGCTTGTTATCGGGCAGACAAAGTCTTTTGGCGGAGTATGTTTCCCACCACCTGGGGAGTTATCGGCATCCGCCATGGGATGATCTGAAGAACTATGGGTGACAGAAAGAATCCAAATATCAGAACTTCAGAGGAGAAAGCGTAAAATGATTAATGATGTTCATGAGAACATACTTAATGGAATCTGCAACTGTAAGTTTTCGGGTTCGGCTTTCTGATGGCTCAAACGATGTTCTTTGTCTGTTGTTTTCCTACAAGACAAAGACAACAGCATTTCAGTACTAGAATAATCGCCTAGGTAGATGAGTCCAGATAATTGCGACCTCTTTTCTTGTTTATGCCTCTACCTCAACTTCGTATTCCAATGAAGAACAATCAACCAAATTATCATCCGAGGACGATTCAGCTTCGGAATCTGAATCTGAACCTGGCGATTCCGTCAACCTCCTACTGCTCTGACTTCTGAGATCTTCTAGGGAGACTCTCTGAGGATAAGATAGTGTAGCAGAAGTACATACGCCGTTGCTGGACAGTTCTAGCGATTTTTCTTCTTCACGCCATATTGGCTATAACACGTGAAAAAACATGTTATAAACCTTAAAGGACAGAACCTCTCTCGTATTTTTTGTGGTGTATTAACAGAACCATTTAAGAACACAGGATAAAGAAACAAACTTGATCAGTCAATCATTAAAAAACGCTTGAATTATGAAAAAAGAAGCCATCTTTAAGTTTGGTGTAGAAATTTTTCTGTCAACTTGGCCACCTGACATGTACAAGTCCTATGAATTTTGAGTTTTCGTGGTCAGATAAGCAGAGAATGGTGGGTGCACTTTTCACCTTAAGCCCAACAGTGGATGTAGTTATTTAAGCAACAACAATATAGAAATTCTCTGCTAATATGCATTTGGAAAACTGAGAGTAAAACTTTTGTTCTTGTTTTTTCACATTCACCATCACCAGCTTGCACATCCCCCACTCTATACCCGTCAGAACTACCACCTGGACCTGACCATCAACTATGCCACCGTTATAATCATAAAAACCACCGTCCAAAAGACAAATAACGACAACCAACATTTAACCACCATTTACTCATCCCCATGATCAACCATCACTATTAGCCCTTTAACATATTCGTAGTTCGATAGAAACCCACAGCCTGGACAGATTTCATGGCAACTGAAATCCTAATATTTTGCTGACCCTGAAATTGGAATTAGAGTTCTCAAATTGAAGCAATTTTGTTTCAGGCATGCTATATCCACAAACTTGATATACAAACACAATTTTCATTCAACAATTCACTTCATCCAATAACACCAACAAGTAATTATCTTCATGTAATCAATTGGTTATTTTTGAGAAATTGGAAATTTTGTTATACCGTTTTGAATTCTATTTTGGCAGTGGGTAACAGAAAATTGAGGAATATGTCCCCTAGTTCTGCTTTGACACATTGAAAGTTGCAATACATCAAGGATCAAAACATAAAGAAAGAGTGACAGGTTTCCTAAGATTTTGCCAACTGTTTTATAAACTAAATTGTCAAAACTCGATGTCAGACCAGATAAACTAAGGTGAAAGGAGGACAACATGAAAAAAAAAAAGAATAAACAGTACGAGAAGCTCTTATTTATATTAAATTAAGCATTGCTTAGTATTAAACTTAAGCACAATTAGAATTGATAAAAATTATAATGAATTTGCAAGGCAATTGCCAAAGTAAAAGGTTGAGAATATGGATTTAGCATTGCAAGGCAATTGACAAAGTAAAAGGTCGAGAATATGGATTTAGCATTACATTATACCGGACGTTCTTCAACCTTACTCCATCCGTTTTGATGTTGTCTTCAGCTTCTCCTATCTCTTCGACAATCACTGGTGGTGGCTTAATCGAAATGTTCTCATCGCTGGTCTCTAAAACCTCCTTAAAGTAGCTAGCAAAGACTCTGCAATTTTTGTCAAGAACCTTTTCATAAGCGCTCTCTAACTCCTTCAACTCCAAAGCTTGAACCCCACAAATGTTCGACAACAATTTCGAGCTCGGAACAGCTACCGATACATCACATAGTGAATTATCATCACCCTCGTAGTCCATATTCATTGAAAAGGATGACAGTATCTTTGTTCTCTTCTCGTTGAACCATTGAAGAACTGGTAAAAGATGTGAAAGAAACAGCTCCTCAAAAAGAACCTGAGCTATTTCTGACCGAGCTAGGGAAGGGTCTAGCTGGAAGATGTTGAGCACACTGAGTGCAGCATTAGTGTGTTGATATGTGAGTGCGTAAATGAGAGAGAGAAGAAATGACGAGAAGGACGATTTAGGGCAAGAAAGGAGAAGTTTTTCAGCGAGGCGAAGCGAAGAGAACTGAACGGAAGGGTTAGTGGTCAATATGGACTTTTCGACTGTTTCAAAGGCGAGGTTTAGGGGTTTGAGGGTGGAGGTTTGCATGGAGGGAGTCAACTTGCTGCGGAGAATGGACAAAAGCTGGTGGCGGAAGTCGGACTGAGAGATGGCTTGTGAGAGGAAAGCGGTGGTGTGCTGGAGGATATGGGTGCTGGTGGTGGCGAAGGATGGTTCCATGGTCGCGGGTCTCGTGGTGGTGTTCGTTGAGTTGCTGCTGGTTGGCGAAGAGCAGGAAGAGACTAAACATAGGATAGGAATGATTAAGTTGATTGCGCTGGATGTTGAGTTTTCTGGTTGGATGTATTTTGTATTTTGCTGGCAAAAATAAATGACTGATACGACCTCAAAAGCCACTTTTTAATTGTAACTTCAACTTTTAACTTAGACAATAGGTGTGACTCTACATATTTTAAATTTTTTTTGTCCAATATTATGATATTTTATTGTATCTAATAAATCTCAATTATTTATTTATGTGAGTTTCGTGTAAGTCTCGTGTGAGTCCCGCAAAATAAATGACTAAAATTTTATAAGATAGAATAAAATAAAGTAATATTAGACAGAGGATCTAGATTCCACCCTACGTTCCTTGCACTTTACAATATTATTTTGTTAGCTTTTCTTTTTGTCTGTCGGAGTCTTCCCATGTGGTGAGTGCTGACACATTGAAATACTTAATAATTCACCTCTTTTTCATTTCGATAAATCATTGAAAAAGGAATTAAATATTTACTCTTATACATCATGTCACTTTCAGTATTCAATTAATACTCAATTAATCATTAATAACTAAAAAACAAATATCTTTAACCTTAAAAAATGTGTGTAACATCATCAAAATTTATTAACCATTTATCCAATAAAAGTTCGTTATAGCTTGCAACATTTACAAAAATTGATTAAATGCTTTAAATATTGTTGTCATATTTGCATTTCATGATAAACATTAGATACATCTGATGACTTTCTACATAAATCAAAACATACGTTTACTATATATATTCATATTGATAAATGACAAATGGTGAGAAACTATTACTTTCATGACTTTAGCATACAATTTACGTCCTTATGCTTAGTGGAGTTGGACGAAGAGAAGAAGATTTCAATGAGGAAGCAAGACAAGGGCATTGAGATAGCTTGTGTAGGTCTGAATTCAGGCGGGTGGGGTGTGGACATTGAAATAGTAAAAGGTGAGGGGACCATATCGCCGGCCAGCCGGTTGGAGCAGTGGCAGCTGGTGTCGGGTCACTGCAAATTCCAAAACATAATTAACAATAATAGGGACTTTGGTTCTTCCATTTGTCCTCTAGAGATTTTCTGTCGTTTTAAGATTTTTCAAGATATGTGATATGCTAGGTAGGCCAACATCTTTTATGTCTTCAAGATCATTATTCTATCTTAAATGTGTGCAATTTTGTTGACTTATTATGATAATATCTTGTTACATTATGTATGCATTAAAGGGATCTGTATGAAGTTGACATTATAATGGTTTTTTCTACTTTTAGTGATTTTGGAATGACATTTGCCTATATTTTGCACCTTGATGGGTTGATTGACTTGATTCGGCCATCACATCTAATTGATTTTCGATGATACAAATGTTGTACTTCTCGTGCTAAGTTTTATTCTATAGAATTATTTCATTATATCAACATGTTGATTAATTATTATATGAAGTTAACTTATGCCAAATCAAGGCTCCACAACATAATGGATGGTAGCTAAAAGTTCAAAAATAGTTGCTAATAATAATTCACGATGATTTAAATTTGTTGTTAAAAATGTCACCAAATTATCATAGCTAAAAATTATAGATGAAGTTTTTCCATATTGGTTACTAAAAGATTTTGCCTACGCTTCATTTTCGCAGGTCAAAAATATTAGCAACCATTTAATATATTTTCACTACAAAATATTTTTGTAGCGAAAGATTATTTGCTACGTCTTCCAAATCGTAATTAAAAAGTTTTTAGCTACGTTTCTATAAATGTAGCCAAAAAGTATTAGCAATGTTTTTAAAAACGTAGCAGAAAACTTTTAGCTACATTTTCTAAAACTTAGTCAAAAACTTTTAGCTACGTTTTCGAAAATGTAGTCAAATTTTTAATATACATTTAACTAAATATTATACCATGTTAATTATAATTATTTGTGACATTTTGAATCCATATTGTTGTATATAATATTTAAATTTTTTTGTTAAATTATTATACAAAAATATTTAAAAATTAGAAGCATTGTATATTAAAAATAAAATGTTGCTAGATTAGATCATGTACAAAATTTTAATTACAACTTCAAAAATATTTGTATAAAAAATAAAAAATACAAATACTATATTAATCACTTAGACAAGTCTTCATCTTCACTGCTTACATAATTTGGCCCAAGTAATTTTCTTAGGTACCCTTCATGCTTGACCACCTTTTTTTTAGGGACTTTTTTTTTCCTTTTTAAGACATTGAACATATGTTGGTCTTGATGAGGATGAAGCAGTTGGCTTAGCCAAATCTAAGCTTTTTGATATCCAGATCATGTACCAAGTACCTTGTTGCAAATGTCATCTTGATTTGGCTCATTTACGTCAAGCATTGATGTTTACAACAACTCCTGCATCTTATTCTAAATTTTAAAAAAGAAAATCAATATTCAATTTAAATAGTTTTAGTTAGTATTACTAAATAAATAAACTTAAAATTTAAACAAAATTTTATACTTACATAATTGTTATGCGCTTTTTCAGACATCCAGCCTTTACCTTCCTTATAGTGTGTCAGTTTATAGAATGTGATCCTATCATACTCTTCTCCATGTAGTTCCTTCTAACTCTATTTTATGAAAAAATAATAAAACACAATAAATGATATTGTGTTTACTGATATAATTATAACTTGTAAATAAAAAACTTACATGTCTATTTCATAGGACAACAAAGGATTTGGAGCCTTGGTTGTGAGGAGTTTTCATTTTTCCTCTATTAACTTAGGCTTTTTCACCTCCTAAATAAAGAAAAGTAATAGTCATTAAATTGTGTAACAATGTGAAGAGAAAAAAACAAACCTAAATGTTAAAAGAGGCTAAATAATCACACAAACTATTTAAATTTTCTTGAGACATTCGTTCCGAAACATGTCTCCTTGTCTCTTCATCCGAAGGAAAAGATTTGTTATATTTATGCAATCGATAACGATGATCCTTGTCCTTTGTTTCAAAAGTAACGTGACAGTTTGAAACATCAGGGTTGCCGATATCGACGATATTTATCTTCATCTGTGAACAATAAGTACACGTGAAATTAATCTTTAAATAAGTCAAACAATATCGCATATAATTAAATAAATTGAAAATTTACCAAAACTCTAGGAACAATGTTGATTAACAGGTTTATCCTATTTAACAAATAAATCTTAAAGAAAAGAGTTCATTAATTGACAATTAATTGTTAAATGTCTTAGATATTCATAAATGTCACATGAAACATTGGACTTTCATATAGAATGCACATTGATAGGATCAAATTTTTTATCTAAAGAATCTATTTTTTAGTACTCAAATAAATTAAATATGTACATGAAGAAATTATATAAATTCATTCCATTTACCAGTTTTATGTTAAATGAACTTAATTAACCTTTTAATTTGATTTCATCCCTAAGAGAACTTTCATCAAACACTTTATAGGCTTCAAAAATTCACCCCTAACTAACTACAAAAAATTATGTCTTTTCCCTTTCTTCACCAACATTAACACATTAAAATAAACATTCAATCACTAACAGTCCAAATAAACCCAAACAACATTCATAAAACTGACCAACATCAAGGAATATAACAAAAATAATGAATGTAGGAAAAAAAACCAAGACTAAAGCATATGCAACTAACCTTGATCGACAGTGATAGAAGAAGAAAAAATTAAACGAAGAGAAGAGAGGCACACAGAAGGTTTGGGGAAGCGGGCCCAGGTTTTTTTTACTTTTAGCTTAAGCCTTTGTAGTTATTGTAACATTTGGCGACGTTTTTTGAAAATTGTTGCCAAATGTTAAATAATAGGCGATAGTTTTATATTTTTTATTTTGCAAGTTTTTTGTAATATATTATTTCTATAAAATAGTATAGAACTTATATATAATAAATAGAGTTTTGTGAGATCATATAAAATTGTCAAATCATATATATTATAAGAGATTAATAAAAAGTATAAATAAATGTAATATAAAATTTTGAGTTTTTAGTTTCATAAGTTTTTTTAATGACATTATTATTAAGTAAATTTATTTTTAGACTTAAATAATCATTGTGAATTAATCTGAATCGTCGCCTTATGGTATATTGCAACGTCTTTTTGCTTAACAACAAATGATATCATTTTGTTTAACAACAAACGACGTCTTTCTACTAGATTATTATAAACAGAAAAATGAAGCTCTCTTCATTTTCGTGTTAGCCGTAGTGTTTTCAAAGAATCATCGTCTCCTCTGTGATCATTGTCTCCTATGTTATGGTCGTGATCGTCAAACTAGCGTCTTGTCCTATGTTGGTACTGTTCTTCTTTTCTCTTTTATGTTTACAAGAACCCTTCTTTTTGTGTTATATTTTCTACTATGTTTTGGAGTTTATGCGGGTTTTGTGTTCTGCAAATGGTGTATGGGTTTTTGTTTGTGTTGGTGTTTGGAAGATGGTGAATTTTGTTTCTGTGTTGGATGTATATGGGTTGATGTTTTTTTCCACTTTCCATGCTTGTTTGACGAAACCCTGCTAACTATTTGATGAAAGGTTTGTTAGAGAATCAAGGTTACTTCTGCAACGGATGTTTATGTATATATTTACCATATAATTGCTTTTACACCAAATCTGTACCACTTATAATATACTCATGTATCCATCATAAAGAATTTATTTCAACGTCTCATGAGGCTGTCATTAGACATAACAATTAAAACTAAAATGATCAAAACTAGATATATTAGCAAGGCATCAAAACATATATAGGTAACAAATGTATAGGTTGGAACCATAATATTCAACTCAATTGGGAATGGTTAACTGCTTCATATGTTGGAACCCGATCTTTCAGTGGAATTTAGAAATAAGAACAGATATAAAATCAGTGTTTTTATATATGCATCCATATTATGCTTTAAGGAAATTATGAGAAAAGAATTATGGGTTTTCGATGTTTCTTGATAATTGTGGAGATTTGATGGGTT